>PVKS010013370.1:0-51006 GCA_004027875.1 Aplodontia rufa | reverse complement strand
ATTGTTATTTAAGATAACACCAACTCCCCTGCCCCCCCCCCCAGCCTCCTTTCCACATGCTGAGCAGGCACAGATCAGAAGAGATTTGTTCCAGAAAGGACAGTGGCTTTAAAGTGAACAAAACAGACCCATGTACAACCCGATGACAGGAACCCCACTCAGGATATTTGCCTCCTGGGTCTGGCTTCACACCCTGCTGCCCCAGGGCCTGAGCGTTCTCTCCACCTTGAGCTGAGCCACAAGGCCTGAAATGGGGGAGGGAGGCTTTTGGGTATTGGTGTCAGGACTCCACTGTGGGTCAGTGTCATGCATCGAGTGGCTAATTTAATGTGCATGAATGGGGTCTCAGGTGATTCCATTCAAGCCTCTCAAGAAATAGCCCAGTCCAAGGGAGCAATGCAAGCAAATTGCTAAGTTCAAGGGTGGTTGTGGAACCACTGAAATGGTGATTGTTTGGTGACCGTAGAGGAACTCAGTGTTGTGTGTGCACATATGTGCATCTGTGAGTGTGTGTATACGTGTGTATCAGTGCATGAATGCGTGCATGTATACATGTGCGTATGTGTGTATGTGTATGTGTACACATGCACATCTGGGCTCTGGTACTGATGTGGGGGAAGAATTGCCCAGAGAAAGTAAGAGTAGGCATCATATAAGACATTAGAAAATCGAGGTTCTGCATTCAAATACAAATTAATGTGTGAGCTAAAGGAAGTCTAGTAAGATAGAGGAAAGAGAAGAGGAGAGAGGAGGAAGAATGGGAGGGAAAAGGGGGGCATAAAAAGCATATTTTGCACCCCTAAGATACTAAATTCTCATGCAAGCAATAAAAACTAGAAAAGGAAATCAGTAGAAGAAAGAAACCAGAGGGTGAGAGGATGTAAGGGAGTGGGGAGGTGCTGGGGAGAGATATTGGTCAAATTATATTATTGTATTGTGTGCACATAGGAATATGTAACAACAAATTCCATCATTATGTACAATTATAATGCACCAATAAAAATGTGGGGAAAAAAGAAAACTGGGGTTCTGGGATGAATTTTAGCACTGACACCTGGAATGACCTTGAGGAAGTTTACCAGGCCAGGAAGTTTCACCATCCATGAAATGGTGAAAACAGTTCTCATGGTGGTATGGTGACCTGATGTGCACAGGGCATTGTAAACTGCCCTGAACACCTAAGATGCTGTCACTAATAGGAGCAGGATGGACAAATGCTTAGCTTCATGCAAACGTAAAGGTTCGTCCACGTTGGCTCAATATTATCAGAGGAGCCCTCATTCAGATTCTTCAAACTTTGAGGCATATTCTATTTAAATAAACCAAATGAGAGATGGTACCTTTAGACATTTTGGAAATAGTTTTCATCAGCTTCTATTTAGTCCCTGCCATTACAAACATCTGTTTTTCATTTTGCAAACTTTTTTTGGGTAAAAGCTGTACATGCAGAAGAGACATCACAACCTTCACAGAAATTGAAGCTAAAATATATTTTTTTCTTATCTTTTGGGGGATGTTATAACCAGGGAATTTGTAAATGCCAAAGGTAATTAAACAATGAGGGACAGTGAAGGCAAGAACAGCATGAAATTTTTGGTTTAAGGAACCAAGTAAGGGCTGGAGCAGTGGCTCGGCGGTTACAGTGCTTGTCTGCCATGCACAAGTACACGGGTTTGAACCCCAGCACCCACATACACAACTAAGTGTTGGAGCAATGAAAGCCATGTGAAAAACTCAATAAAAATTGGTTCTCTCTGTCTGTCTGTCTGTCTCTCTCTCACTGTCCTTCTCTCTTAAAAAAAAGCGAGTGAATGAAAGATGGCAACATTTTCAGAAATAATGGATGCTGGTTGATGGATAGTTTGGGGGTCTAAAAATTAAGAGTTCTGTTTAGGACATACAAAGTTTGAATTGCCTGTGTTTTTTTTTTTTCTGCTATCAGTTCAAGGATCCTTGAATGACTTACTTTTATATTCACAAAGGAGAAATGTTATAAGTTCACTAATTTATAAATAAATCTTAGATAAATTACAAACAATGATCATGGATTCACTTAAATTCAACAAACATATCAAAGACATATTTAATGCCCCATGGATTGGGGAGAAGTAAATAGTTCCTTGCATCCTCTTTATAAGAAAAAATATGAAATCTAAATATATAACAATGAGGTATAATGAGCCTTGAAGACTAGGGTACCCAAAGAATGCTTCCTGGAGAGCTTCACTGAGAAAGAGGCCAAGGGGGTTGGGTTGATGGATGGGAAATATGAGGGCATTCCAGAAGAGGAAACATCATTGCTGCTTCCAACATGGGTTTGAATGAAGGTCTATTCAAATATAAGTTTCTGACACAGTGAAATGAAATAATAGGGACAGAAGTAAAGCAAAGTTGGACAAATGGAAGTTAAAGAAATAGCTATATGGAGTGACATCACTATACCCCAATGTGAGTATTTGGGTGTACTAGAGAGTTTTTCAAAGTTTGTGAAAGGCCTGTACGTCAAGGAAAGACAAATGAAGTTCAGTCACAATTCAATATGTGAACTCCCTGTTACATACCTAAACAAACCAATGAAACTTTCAGTTACCAAAGATTCCTGAATGCAGATTGATACGCAGGCACAGGCACTAGGATCTGGAAGCCAGAGGTTAACTCTCTGTGCCCTACTGATGAGGGTGTGTATGTGTGGCCTTGGGTACATCCCAGTGGTGACAGGGGGAACAGGAGAGTGGGAAGGGAGGTATTTGGGTAAACATGAGAGGTTAATAAGATATTTTGCGTGCCTATCTCTTTTTATATCTGACCAAAGTTACTGTGTAGCTGCAGAGTTTTACTGTCCTCTTGGCTAACTTACATGCTAACTACTTATAGTAGTGTTCGTATCTTGTGTTGTCAGGACCAAGAAATTGCTAGCAGCCGGTGCAAGAGGGTCAATCTATAGCCTGGATCCTAGTTTTGGGGTTATTTTAGACATAAATTAATTTATGATTAAGGAATGGGCTTATATTATATGACCAATGAAAACAATCCCACTGTAATTAGGATTTGAAAAATAATAAGAATTTTCAAAATTATTATTTTTTTATGTACAGGAGGAATCTTCATTGCCTATTGTACTTTACGGGAAAAAGAGAACGAAAGGAGGAAGAAGGAACAACGAACAGTGTCATCCAGTCTGGCAATGGTTGAGGTGCTCCTATATGATTCCCCCATTATGATGTGACCCAATTGGTGAATTTCAAAGTGGTCATCACAATGCCATCAGTGCCAGGTGAGTTGAGACCATCAAGCTTCCTGAACTGATATACTCCAATGGTTATTAATAATAATAATTTCACAAAAGCATGAAAGTAGGGGCTGGAGTGGTGACTCAGTGGTTAGAGTGCTTGCTTGGCTGTGAGGACCCAGGTTTGAACCCCAGCACCACATACACAGCTAAGTGTCAGAAAAATTAAAGCCAGATAAAAAAAAAATAAAACTGATCCTCTCTTTCTCTCTCCCTCTATCTCTCTTAAACAAACAAACAAACAAACACATGAAAGTAAAGTGTTTGCTTTGGCAGCACACAGACTAAAATTGGAACAATATGATATTAGCATGACCTTCTGAAATTTGCGAAGTATTCTATAGTTTTAATTGTCATACTATGCCCTGTAAATATGTAAAATTATTGTATACCAATTCAAATAAACCTTAGTGGCATATAACAACATTTATTTTTACTCATGAAAAATAGGAGAAATAAAGTTGAAAAAAAGGGAAGGCACTGAATTGAAGTTGGTCAACTTTCTGTTTATGTTGAAAGTAGAAGAAAATTTCAACTTACATGTCTTACAAGGACCTGCATAGATAATATAATCTTATATATGTTATGTTTGATGTTATGTGTATATTTCAAATGCTCAAATTATTTTTCATTTCCAAAGAAGTGTTATTTGCTCCTTGTAATCATTTCTTTCAGGAACTACATGCAATGCTTAGTTTGAATGTAAAATTCTTAACCAGCCACTCAATGTAGATCAGAAACTTTTTGGTTGTTTTGATAGAATATCTATAGTTAATGTATCAGAGGTTTAAAACATTTAAGGATTTTCCAGGATGAATAGAAAAACTTAACTTACTTCCAAGTAGTTTCCCTAAACTAGACACTTGGGTGTCACAGTGTTAAACATTTACTGACGACAACCTTTTGTTGATATAATATTCTTTGTCTTTACTTTTGTTACCCAATTTTTAGTCCCATAATAGGTGAAAGGAAATGCTTGTAAAATTATCCTTCAATCATCAGAAAGAGATATATGAGAGAGAGAGAGGGAGGGAGGGGGAGGAAGAGGTGGGGAGGAGAGGGAGAGAGGGAGGGAGAGAGAGTGCACCAGGAATGTTAGGTTTGAAATAGTCCAAGGGATGATTTAGCTTGAATTAGTTTCAACAAGATAATTTTTATTCTTATATATATTTGTGAAAGAATCGGCAACATCTCAAACAAAATAAATGAAGTACCACAGGGATGCCTTTCAGTTGGGTGGTATCGTAGCTTGGTGGACCAGTATCTTGAGCCTGACAGCCTGGGTCTGAATCCTGCACCATTGCTTATTAACTATGTGACCTTGGATGGAGCATTTCCAGCCCTCTGTGCTCCCATTTCTCTATCTGTAAAATGCGAAACAAAGATAAATAGTAATTTTCTCACGGGATTTGTGTGAGGGGTAAACTAGTCAGCCAATGTATCAGACTAGGGCTACTAATACTTTTACTGTTTTCTATTTCCCATTACAGATTTATTACCCTTATTGGCTCTTGGTTTGATAGGACTTTGCTCTTCTGTAAACATCTGCTAGGAGAAGATGTCAGCTGTTATCTTGTGTATTTGGAGCGAAGGCACTAGAATAGAAGTTTCCTACAGATCAAACTCTAGGAAGGAGGGGTGAGATAGATAGAAATGAGGAGGACAATCCACCATGGGTGGAGGAAGCTGCTGAGGGTGTAGGTTTGAAAGAGATCCCAAAGGGAGTTACCCGCTTCCTGGCATGTCAGGAGTCAGTCCCTTGTGGTGGTAGGGTGCTAGGATCCTGCAGAGTTGCTCCTGGATCCTTCCTTCTTCAGGAGCAAGTCAACCTTGTGTACATGTGGTTCTGGTCTCACCTCCAGGGGGCGCCACGCTCAGCTCTAGTCATTTATATCCTCAGGCTTTTCTCTTCCTATTTCCTTTCTGAAATACATTGTTTTTACAGCCCATCTAATTTGGGTGTAAGCTTGGCCAGCCTTGTTGTCATTTTAATATATATTATTTCAGTTTTTCACGCAGTCTGTAATTTATTTTATTGACTTTCTAATAAATAGAAGGGAAAAAGCTCTTATTTCCATATGGACTGTGCATTTTGGAGAAGCTTCTCATGGCTCAATACTAGAGCAAATCCACTCTGGCTCGTTTTCATCCCTCCCATTTGAGGTTTATGTGTCTCTCCTCTCCTAATTTTTCATTAGAATATAATAATAGTCTGAGGAAAGGGTGATTTGATATGTGATATATTTCATTATGTTCTTATGGTAAGGGTAATGTCTAAAGTGGGAGAGCATCGCTAATTTTTCGGCACAGTAATTTATTCCGCAGTATTTAAATGTTGTAATTTTCACACGGAGGCACATGCTGCCACATCTATCTTCCCCTGGACCAGTCTGTCTTGCTCTTTCCTTTTCATCTGTTTTGTTTTTGCATATTTTTTTCATAAATTCGACAGATGGCCTCTTGATGAATCCTTGATAATACTGTCATGTAAAGCAGCTAAGACTAGAAATCATCTCGCAACAATTTTTCATTGCAAAGGCAAAATCGAACAGAGACAAACATCACTAAGTCCATAACAACAGCTACAAAATATCTACTTCATGTAAATAAAGAAGACAGGCTTGCCTCTGAACGCTTCCGCACCAGCGCCAGCGTCCTTTTAAAGTCCTTTGAATATTTTATGTTGTGTTTAGATCCCTCTTCAAGCCGGGGTTGGTGGAGATTTGTGGGTTTTCATATTCTGAGCATTTGTACAGCCTCTTTTCCACTTCCCCTCAGCCTCCCCAAGCCCCTCCTTTTCAGCCTTCATAATTGTGGATCAGGTGAAGTTTGCGTCCCCTCATTTCAAGGTCATGCACCAGTAGGACCATTTTCCTGACTCAGAGGGCACGTAATTTCACAGCCGTGTACTCCTCATTAATCCCCCTGAGTGGGGGCTCGAGAAGTTCCAGATCATAGATTTGTTTTTGTCTTGTTCTCTGACTCAGTGCTTCACAAAGGGATTAGATTAACCCCTTTGATTGTATTTATATCTTACTGCATCACATTAGAAACAAAGTGATTTCTTTTATTACCACCCCCCCCAAATCCATTTCCTGTCCTCAGATTTTCCCCTCCATTTGATTTTGATGAATAGTTTGCAGTTTGTTAAAGAGAGGTTTTCGGTAAATACAGGGAATTGTTCATTTATTATTATTATTATTATTATTATTATTATTATTATTGGTAGTCATTGCAGCTTTCTTTACTGATACCCACTTGCGCGTGCACACACAGGCACACACACACACATCTGTATTTTTCTTTCTCTTTCAGAAACCTGGGAAGACTCCAGGATTATTATAGAGATGAGAATTTGTTGTTCAGTGGGGATGTGAACTGAAGTCTCTCATAGTGTAAATTCTTACAGGATCTAAAAGTTAGAATGTCCTGTGTCTGGAGTCTTAGTTTTTTGTTTCCATGTGCTGTTGGCTTCTGGGATGAGTTGGCACAGGATCTCAAAAGTGACTCTTTTATTTTTTTTAAGTGAGAGACAGAAAGAGAGAAATAATTTTATTTATTTTTCTTCTTTAGTTTTCCCAACACTTAGTGATGTGTCTTCTACTGGGGTTTAAACCCAGGTCCTCACACATGCCAGGCAAGCACTCTACTACTGAGCTACCAATCCAGCTCCTTTTTTCTTATTTTTAAATAGCCCCTTTCTTTCTCCTTGCCTTCCCTTCTCTGTCCCCATTCCTGGTTCCAATGGCCTCTGTAACCCTTAGCAAGCATTTGAAGATAATCAGGCCTTCTTATGGTATCTCAGGATGTGTGAGCCCCTGCAAGCCCTCGCTGAGGGTTTTGAGGGTTGCTACTCTTCATGGTGGTAGATAATAACTTCCATATACGTAGCTAATGCTTTTAAGTATCAGACACTTCACTGTCTCCTACTGAGAGAGGCATGATGGCACCCATTTTACAGAATAGGAAACTGGCCTAAAGTTCATCTGGTACGAAGCATGCACACAGCTCTGAACCAGGACTCCTGGATTTCATCACATACTCTTGTCATTCTCCTTCCTCAGCAGGGAAGCTGTGCTCAGCGGCCGACTTAAAACCAATAGTCGCTGTTTTACGTTCGTATCGATGTAAGATAACAACTGTGCTCCATTTGGGGAGACGGTTCATTCCCTCTTTTTCTTTCCTGTTCCTTTGACAATAAACATGTGGTGGGAAATAATCAAGCAAAATTGGTGGTCAATTCCAACTTCAAAAGAGAAAGAAGGGGCTAGAGCAGTGGCTCAGGGGTTGGAGCGCTTGCATTGCATGCACACGGACCTGGGTTCAAACCCCAGCACCATATATACAACTAATTTGGAGAAACCAAGTCAAGATGAAAAAATAAAATAAAATTGATCTCTCTTTCTCTCTCTCATTTAAGAGAGAGAGCAAGGGGCTGGAGCAGTGGCTTGGCAGTTACAGTGCTTGCCTGGCATGCGCGAATACATGGGCTCAAACCCCAGCACCCAGGTACACAACTAAGTGTCAGAGCAACGAAAGCCATGTGAAAAACTCAATAAAAATTAATTCTCTTGCTCCCTCCCCTGCCACTCTCTCTCTCATTATCCTTCTTTCTTAAAATAGGGGGGGGGGGATACACCAGCTCTGGCCCACTGACCTCTGTTCAGGAGCATCATCTCTGCTGGACATATCAAGGTCTAAATTCTGGGGTTTCTGCTTACTACTTAAGTAAGTACTTGAGTACTTACTTTACTTCTTTTGAGAAGTCAATGAATAGGGCACAGTCTGGAATGGATATAGATTGCTATGAGGACTGAAAGTGAATACATGCAAATCACTTTCGAAGTTCTCTGGTGCAGACGCTGGGGAAGTGATAGCAGAAACACAACAAATCACAAGGTCTGGTTTTTTGTTTTTTAGGTTGCTGCAGCAGGAGCGACAGTGCAGGGGATCCTCAGATAGGCTTGGCTCAGGAGGGGCTGATTGTAGAAGCTGGGTTTGTGCTGGGAGGTTCCATAACAGAAGCTGAATGCTGTCAGGATGCAGAGGCAATTTGAAGATGAGTTATATTGACAAGTCTTTGTCTAAGAGGAGGAGGAATTTAAGTGGGAGTAGAGTTGTCATTGGTAAAGAAGCAGAATTACTTTTCTTAGTGGAAGGTGGGGAATACTTAGGTTCTTTGTCTCATTTCACCAATGGCTATGGACAGGTTTTCTCTCTACCTTGTTCCCCTATAACCACAGAGTGACTGTCTTAGTCTATTCTGGAACCTATAAACAAACATACCCAACAGACTGCATAGATAGAAGTTTCTCGCAGTTCTGGAGACTTGGTGAGCCCAAGATGAGGCTGGCTGGTCTGGTGTGTGGGGAAGTCCCACTTCCTCATAGACAGCTCTGTCTCACTCTAACCCCACACACTACAAGTAGTGAGGGGTCTCTCACAGGCCTTTTATGAGGGCACTAAACCCATTCATGAGGGCTTTGCTCCCCTGACCTTATCACCTCTAAAGCCCCACCTCCTAATACCATCACCCCAGGATGAGGCTTTCAACATGAATTTTGTTGAAAGGACATAAATATTCAGATCATAGAAATGACTGTGACTGATATTTATTTACATTATGTGGGACCTGATTATGTGCAGTTGTGAATGTAGTGGCTTATGGGGCAACCACAAGGTATTTTTTTAAAAAATCACTTTTTCACTGATTAGATACCTTCCCTAACACATTTTTAAATATATAAATATATTTTAAAAATAATAATAAAAGTGCTTTGTTCATGTTTAAAAGCAGAAACTTCTTTATTCTCATAGCAACCCTATGAGATCAGTACTCCAGTGACCCCGTTTTAAGATGAGGAACTGAGGCAGTGCAGCAGTAACTTGCTCAGGTCTCAGCCGCTCAGTGGTCTTCTCTCTGGGAGCCCCCTTTCCCGATGAAGTCTCCACACATCAGAGGCACTTGGCATTCTCTTTGGGCTTGGAGAATTCAGACCATCTCTTTTTGGAATCAGATATGATTAAAGATGGAATTCCTTTCTCCTCTTTGCTGTATGGCATTTATGTTGTTTAGGTGCTTTTCTGCTCTGAAAGTGCAGATGGTTTCTGGGTGAAGAAACAGATAAATTTAACTTACAGACTTGAGTCAAGAGGTTGGCTCGGACACACTCTTGGAACTTCTACAGGGCTGGCTGCATGCGGCGGTAGGAATTCAGGTTGGTATAGCAATAGAGTGGGGAGATAATTAAGTTGGGAGGCACTTGGACAGACTGTTGTACTGCGGACAGTACTTGTGATATTGGCAAGACAATAAAGTTTTCTAAAATACCGAAAGTTCAGTTTTCTAAAATACCGAGCTTTTCTGTGTCTAGAACATAAAGTTGTCTAAAATACTGAAAGTCTGTTTCACTGCAGAGAGGCCCTAGCTACTATAAAAGGAGAGGGCACTGGTAGTGAAAATGAAATTCAGAAAGGAAATATAAAATGTAACAGGGAGAGGACTTGAAAAGTCCTATTTTAAAAACTAGCATTCAGTAATGTAACAAACATTCTTTGAAAAATGGCAATATATGCATGGAATTGTGCTAAATCCTTGGGATACAGTGCACTGCAGCATCTTTGACCAAATCCTTCCCTCCTGTAATTTCACTCAACAAACCCCAAGAGCTTAATCTACAGCAGGCCCCACACACACATACTCAAATTTAAAAACAAACCCAAACCCAGCCAAAACCAGATTAAAATAAAAGTGAAAATAAAATAATAAAATACTTTTATCCTCAGTTATTCCTTCTTTGTCTTCGAGAAAATAAGGATACTACTTCTTCACAGTATTTGGGCATAAATGGCTCTTGTTCAAGCTGCCCCTCAAAGGGTGCTTTTTGACTACCAGGTTAATCCTCAGCTCACATTTATTGAGACCAGGTGTCGTGTGCAGAGCTTTCCCTATCAGATTTTCTTTCTCATCACAGATACACAGTGGGTAGTGGGTGTTTTTCAGTCCACTCCCATGAAAACGTGGAGGCACTGAGTGGGTAAATGAGTTGCAGGCTTTGTACAGCAGGAAGTGAGAGAGCTGGGATTTGAACCCAGGTCTCTATGCTTCAAGTTCAGGCCTCTTCCATCCACAGAAAGCACAACTTCACACAAAACTCCAGAATCTTAGCACTCTTGTTTTCTTCATTTGCTTCATCTGTTAAATGAATTTCTTACTAATTCTCATGTTTATGAACTCTGCAGCTACTACCTTTTTTAAATTGGTGCATTATAGTTTTACACATTAAAGGTATTTATTGTTACATTTTCATACATGCATACATCATATATTCCCTCCCCTTGTGCACTGACCCCTTAGACTCCTAGTCTGTGAGGCTGCCCCAGTTTGATTGGTAATCCGTGTTTAATGAGTTTACTAACTAAACTTATCTTTCCTATATTGTACTCTAGCTTCCACATATGAAAGAAAATATCCAGCCTTTGAGTTTCTGGGTCTGGCTGATTTCACTCAGCATGATTTTCTCCATCTTCATCCATTTACCAGTAAAGACCATGATTTCATTTTTTTAAAATATCTGAGTAGAACTCCATGGTATATATGCATGTATGTATGTATGTGTATATTGTACATGTATGTATATATGTATCACAGTTAGTTTCTTGATCCATTCATCCAATGATGGACATCTGGGTTGATTCCATAATTTAGTTATTGTGAATTGTGCTGCTATAAACATTGGTATAGCTGTGTCACAGCCTCTAAGCCCTTTTAAAGACAAATTAAAGCTTCCTTTTTCTTTTAGATAGGCAAAATTTGCATGCAGTTACGGATTTTATCTTTGGAACATGAGATTACAGAGGAAAAAGGGGCAATGTGAGTGAGCGGCTTTGCCACATCCTGTTTTGGAGTCAAGTATTATTTTATAAGTTTGGGTCTGAAAAGCACACTCCAGAATTCTAGTTTCACCCCTGGCTCTTTATCACCAAGCACAGAGAGATGGTTTGTTTGTGTTCTTTGGCCTCAACCTGGGAACCTGATGGTTTCAACTGTGTGTGTTTTTGTTTAGGCAAGTCATCAAATCTTTCTGTCCCTCTGTTTCAAGCATTTTTCTTCTATGTTAAAGTCATAGATTTTTGATCAATAACATTTCTGTGAGAAATGGCTGCTAAACATTTTGGAAGGGATGCACATGGCGGAGAACACAAGCTCTGCTGTTGGATGGGATCCTGCCCTCCACTCTGTGACCTATGTCACCCGTGAGGCTGAGATCTCAGGCCGTATTCATAGGCCTATGCATAGCTTCCTTCCTTTATAAAAGCACATCTGGGAGGATTATTTGAAGAAGTTATCTTTTGTAACTCAGTCTTCATGATTCCATTTTTGCTTTTGTCTGGGGTGAGGCAAGGAAAGCAGAGCCTGTTTCTGTAGTCCATTCGTGTGGCTGGTATTACCCTGGTATGATGTGTGTATTAAAATTCACATCTTTCCATTAGCAGGAACGTATTCTGCTTTATCTCAATTCTGTAGGGGCTGGGTTATTCCATTCCTAATTAATTTTTTTTTACAATGCATTGCTGAGATTCATTTTTGCCTAGTATGAAAGCATCTTACTAACCCCTTATCAATCCCATCCAAATGCTCTTGAACCCTTTTTAAAGGCTCAAGAACCCCCTACTTCTTAGTGCAATGCCTGATGCTTTTTCCAACAGGAAACAAGAAAAATTCCCACATTCTGTAGCAATTTTGGTACCAGCAGAGGCATCAGCTGCTTTCAGCTGTCCCTTTGGGATTACAAAATCAAACAGTAATATCCCTAATATGGACAAAGCCTGGGCTTCAATTATTCAGTAAGAACCACAGTTGTGCAGGGAAAGCTGCATGCCAAGTAGACTCAGCACAGGCTTGGGAGCAAGAGACTGCATACTCTAATTTAAATTCTGCCCCTGATGTTTCACATGGGCAAGCCCTGGACCTTTCTGTGCCTAGGTTTTCAGGTGCAAGACCTAGTGGCTATAGCTCTCAGTCATACTGTGAAGAACACAAGAAGAACAATGTTTGTCCCATGTACCAGGCAGGCAGCCTTTGGCTTTTTCGGTCTTTTTTCAAGTGTTAGTCCTGGAATGCTTATAGCCTCCCAGGGAGGCAGACCCTGATCTTTCTCACCTGGCTGCATGGTCAGAAATATCACTTTGCTTTTATACCCACCTAGCCTTGGGAACTAGAAGTACCTAACATCAACCTGCCTGGATCAGGCATGGAGTATACGACTCTAGCACAATTGGGGTACAGTTTCCACTAAGCAGGAAGGTGAACAGATCCATGTTCAAGTCCCATCTTTACCACTTACCTTATTTTTTCCATCCAAAGACACATTTTCACTTGTAGAAAATTGGGATAGATTTTATAATCAGTGGCATCTTTGCAAGTCGTCATGGTTTACAGTCTGCATTTTTATTTCCTTTATACTGGAGCATAAAATAATGGCAAGTCTTATAATTGAAGTTGACTTGGATTCAATGATATGCTACCATACAGCATCTTTAAATCTCAGTTGTCTTTATAGAATGGGTGATAGTATTGAGGATGGTGGTGCAGGTTCATTGTGAAAATGAAATAAAATAAAATATATGATCAAATCTATCAGATAATTGGTTAGTATTTGCCAGTCAATGAATGTTTTTTGATGGAATCTTTGGAGCTAGAAGAGTAGGTTTGATGCAAGCCACTATTTGACATTTTTTTTCTCCTTTGTCATGCGTAGGTGGGGGACTGTGCTCTTCCAAATGCTGTCTTTGTTGACTCAAGTCCAGGTCTAACCTCTAGCAACCTTTTCTCCTCTCTCCCCTTGGAACCCCTTTCCAATCCCTTTTGTGATTGTGTGAAAAGGATGGAGAAGGAAGAGCTATTTAAGATTGGGAGCCTAGTGTACCTACCACAAATATCATTGTCACCCTCTTTATTTGTTTAACACATAATTATCTGTTTTATAATTTTTATGAGAATGTCTTTTTATCATGAATGTATCTTCAAAAATATTATTGGTTTGTAATGTAACTAGTTACATAGCAGTAACAGGTGATTGGGCAAAAGTTAGAAGGAAGGATTGCATTTTAACTTAAAATGAACATACTGAAATTTTATAGGGAGTGTGTAATATTACAGTATGTTTAATGCATAGAAAAAGAAGTTGTTTCTTAAGTATAAATCAATGATGTAGTGCTTTGGATAAATAAAACAGCAAAGGAAGTGTGTGCGATGTGTTTGTGTCATTCATTATGAAAATATTTCTATAGTAATTTCAAAGTGCTGGGCATTGTACCAAGGAACCAGACACACACACACACACACACACACACACACACACACGATTACTGTCCTCCAAAATGCCATAGCTGGATAGGAGGAATAAAGGAAGAAATGTATTGGACCATGGTAAGCATGAGACTAAAATCATGTTGAAAGTAAACAAATTAGAAGGAAGAGCAAATAAAATGAGCAGGTACAAAGGAAGGCACGAAAGGTTTCTTTGATGAAATATGAGCTAGACTTCGAAATATTAAATATTAACCCTTAGTTAACTGTAGTATAACAATTGTAAATTTCCTAAATTCAATAATTATATTGTGGATATTTAAGAAAGTGCCATTGTTCTTAGAGATACAAACTGAAATACTTTTGGGTAAGTAGTAATGATGTTTGTAATTGATTCTTGAAAGTCTCAGCAAAATAAAAATTTCTATACACACACACACACACACAAATGTGTGCATGTTTACGTATATATAGAGAGAAATGCACAGCCAATGAGGCAAAATCTTAGAAACTGGTTAATCAGGATGAAGAGTGCATTACTCCATTCATGTAACTGTTCTGTAAGTTTTCTATAGTTTGGAGTTTCTCCAAATGAAAAATAAAAAAAAAGGCTTACTCTTTTTTTTTTTTTTAAGAGACAGGGACAGTGAGAGAGAGAAAGAGAGAATCAATTTTATTTAATTTTTCATGTGGCTTTCAATGATCTGAGAGTTCATTGTGCACATGGTGCTGGGGTTTGAACTCGTGTCCCACACATGCCAGGCAAGCACTGTAACTGCTGAGCCACTACTCCAGCCCCCAAAAGACTCACTCTTTTTTAAGAAAATTTAAACTTTTGATTCTAAAATTTCCTAAAGAAAAAATATGAATGTATTGTAATTAAAGCTATATTTGAAACTGGAAAAGACCATGTACTAATTTAGGTGGGTACCCTTTGAAGCACTGATATTGAATGATTATGTTTGTACCCTTTTCTTTAATTTGTTGCCTTCCTTTGGTTTAATAGATATTTTATTATAGCATTTGTTTTGTATTTCTAGTTATACATTTTCTCATTATTTTTAGTGGTTGCTACAGAGATTATAATATGTATTCTTAAATTATTCAGTCAAATACAATTGATAATTTAATCTCTTCCATGATAATGCTAGTCTCTTAAAACACTTTATCTCCATTTACATCCTTCTAACTTTGTATTGTCATTGTCACACATTGTTTTGAGGGGTATGTACATGCTTATATTGGTATCAGCTTTATAAATCTGTGATCGTATGGAGCTTTATTCACCTGTATAAAGTTTTCTGTAGTTCTTTCTTGGTGGTAAGGATTTAAGGAAGAGGTTCTGTATCTCTTTTTGTCTAGTTTTTTTTTTTCTTTCTAAAATCTTGTATAGTACCTGATTAATAGGTGCTAAATTAAGGTTTGGTAAATTCTGTGTATTAAGTTTTGATGAAGTGGGAAGACTTGTTAGAACTTTTAAAATAATATTACATGCAATTTTTAAATTGGAAATATGCTTAATATTGAGCCTGAGAAGATGGAAAGGATATATGAGATGTATTAGTGTTTATAGACGAGGGAAGCAGAGGAGAAGACTCTTTCGGTACACGTCTGTTCCATTTTGCATTCTGTTAAAACAGGGATGCTTTTGATGATAATAAGAGAAAAGCACATATAGACTACACAAAGAAATCATTTCTCACCTATCAAATTGGCAAAAGTCCACAAGTTTGCTAATGTACTCTGTTGTTGAAATCTATAGAGAAATTGGCACTCTCGAATGTGGTTGATCTGAATGCAAAACAGGAAAACCTTTTGGAGGAGGATTTGGCAATAATTAACAGTGCTGTGTATGTTTTTATCTTCTGACCCAGCAATCTTACTCCTAGGAGTGTACCATCAAATGGTACTGGCAAAATTATAAAGATAATTTTGAAGGATATTAGTAGTACTACTGATCAAAGCAAAGCCTAGAAAAAGCCTGTATTTTGATCAATAGAAAACTAGTTGAATAAACTGTGCTGTATGCACAAGCTGGAGTGCTGTGTGGCTGAAAAAAGGCATGAGGAATGTCTTTATATACTATGGAGTAATGATCAGATAATAGAACGGTCTTCTTGGTATATATTTTAGGTGGAAAAAGCAAGGTGAAGAAAAATGGGGCACAGGGAACCATCCATCTATGGGCACAAGGGTTGGGGTGGGGGTCAGGAGGGTGTGTGTTGGTTTCCTAGGGCTATCAGAGTAATGGACCTTAATAATGTAAATGGAAATTCATTTTCTCACAATTCTGGTTGCTAATCCCAAATAAAATTGTTAGCAGGGACATGGAGGCTGTGGAGGGTCCAGGGAAGAATTCTAACTTGTATCCTCCTAGTTTTTGGTTGTTGTGGCCATCTTTGGCATGCCTTGGTTTGCAGCTACATTACACCAATTTTTGCTTCCACGTTCATGTAACTATTTAACCTCTGTATGTGTCCCTGTCTGTGGATCTAAATCTTCCTCTGCTTTCTCTTACGAGGGCACCACACACTGGATGAAGGTCCACCCTATTCCAGTATTGCATCTTAACTGATTACGTTTGCAAAGGTATTATTTCCAAATAAGATCACAGTCCCAGATTTCTTAGGTTAGGGTTTAAACATATCTATCCCTTTGGGAATGAAGCTCAGTGCCAACAGAGGTTAAGTAAGTATGCAAGTGTGTGTGTTTATTTGTGTATGTGGTGGAGGGCTTATGTTTCTCTGAATAGACATTATTTTGATTTTGAAATCATGTAAATATAATGATAAAATAAAATTAAATATAAAATTCTAGAAAGTAAAATCAAAATTAAATAATTCATGAGAATATTGAGTTTGTGGCTTTCCATACAGAAAAAACAAAACCAATTTCATGTGACTTAAAGAAAAGCATATGATCCTGCTATTCCTCTCCTGGGTATTTTTCCAGGGGATTTAGAATCAGCACATTACAGTGACACAGCAATATCTATGTTCATAGCAGCTCAATTTACAATAGCTAAATTATGGAAACAACCCAGATGCCCCTCACTAAATGAATGGATCCAAAAACTGTGGTACATATATACCATGGAATTTTACATAGCAATTAGAAACAATGATATTGCAACCTTTGAAGGTAAATGGATGGCTATGGAAGAAATTATGCTGAGTGAAATCAGCATAACACAGAGAACCAAGGGTCGAATGTCTTCATTCATCTGTGGAGGCTGGAACTCAACCCTGGCCATTGAGAAAGGAGGTCTAATATCATGTTTTAATTCCGGATAAGGTGTAATGTCATACAACCTAATACATTTTTAGAGATGGGATAAGGGTGGGTAATTGTGGGGGGGCGCTCTTGGGGGTAAATCTAATTTTCAGAATCTATATATATATATTATATTGTTAGAAGACTGTGTGATTGTCCAACAAATTTCTGAATAAAAAAATTTAAAGCATTTATTTGACCATTTTTACTTAGTAGGATATACCCTAAAGAAAGTAGAATTTAAAAAAAATTTAAACTGTTTGCAGTAATCATATTATAGGTGCTGTTGAAAATTGTTATGTTAAGATGGTTCGGTATGTATTATGTGAATAAAGTAAATAAGTAGATAAGTCTTATTGGATGAAAGATGTAACATAAATGAGGCTGTTAAAAACCTTATAGTACTACCTTTGAATCAGAAATATAAATTTGAGTTTGTGATCTATCTTATGTTAAAACAACAAGAAAATATCATTTTTCTAGTTGTGTTCACTGAGTTCTGGAAACAAGAGCCAACCAGTAGCAATCAACAAAATTGATGGCAAGGTCTTGGTCTATTAGCCCCACTTCTTTCCTGAAAGAATGAAGTTTCCTTACAAAAATAGCAGATCTGGGCAGGAAATGTTCAAGGTGAACTTGTTGCATCTCAGCATATGACAGACCATGGAAACTATCAAAGACAAATTGAAGGGTCAACTTGAAGAGTCCCCACTGGGAAACAATGTGACAATTTGATTGTCAATAAGGGTTATAACCACATTGGACCTAAACTTTTCAAATATGTTTAAATTTGTAATTTACAAGTTGTTATGGATTGGATCTGTTGTCCCCCAAAAGTTCATATGTTGAAAGCATGAGACCCATTGCAGCAAGATTCAGAGGTGGGGCCTTTAGGTGACTATTGGATCATGTGTGAGCTATGATTTCATTAGTGGATAATTCATTTTATGAATCCATTTATAACTGAATGGACAGCTGGAGGTGGGAACTAGTTGGAAGGGTTTATCTTGTCTCTGGACCCTTCCTCTCCGCTTCCTAGGGGCCATGAGGTGCCTTTCCCCACCAC
The DNA here is from genome assembly GCA_004027875.1 of Aplodontia rufa. Lineage (NCBI taxonomy): Eukaryota > Metazoa > Chordata > Mammalia > Rodentia > Aplodontiidae > Aplodontia > Aplodontia rufa. The sequence goes on along the minus strand of PVKS010013370.1, from coordinate 33,066 downwards.
ACCCTTCCACCATGATGTTTCTGTCTAGGAGCCAGCCAGCCATAGACTGAAGCCTCTGAAACCGTGAGCCAAAATAAACCTTTCTTCTTCTAAATTGTTCTTGACAGGCATTTTGGTCACAGCAACGAAAAGTTGACTAACACAAAAATGATTCAGGAGCACAACAACTATCAATGGTCACCTATGGAGAGTGCTAGGGAACTGGCTCATTATTTTGAAAATCAAGCATTTGTCCTGGATTTCCTATATAAAGCAGACCCCTGGGCAATTAAATAATTGATGAGGGGAAGCTTTCTTTACTAAAATATTCAAGCTAATAAAATGAATGAAGCAAAATAAAAGAAAATGATTGTTTTGAACTGAAGAAATAATGGATCTGCAATAATGACTGCTAACATAAGAAAACGAATAGGATGTTAATGAATCCTGATAGAAGTATACCCTGCATGTGAAGGACTTGTGCTAAAAGTTGAACCATATTCTGATAAAGCCTCTAGCCCTAATTGGTAATTTACAGGAAATAATATAAGGGATAGAGGAACAAATTAAATCATATAATTGGGCAAAACCCATAGGGTGGAAATCTCCATAGGACAAACTATTTAGCATCTTTAACATGTGAATTTCAGGGAATATCCCTTCTGCCACTTCTCACAAAAGAAAGAGATGGAGATGGAAACTATTGATGAAAAAGACTTAAGAAGGACATTAATTGCAATGTATGTATTTATCTGGAATCTATCTCAAGTAATTAAAAATGGTTAGAATCATTTGGTGGAAATTGAGCATTATTTGGATATTTAAACATTTTTAGGCTTGATAATGATATTGTGCTTATATTTTTCAAGAAAATATTCTAAAAAATTAACAATGGAATGACAAAGTTTGAGATTTACTTAAAATTATCTGGGTAGAATATAGATTAAACTGTAAGATAGGTTATGAGTTCGAGTTGTTGAATCAGGGTGATGGGTACATACTCTGTTACTTTTGTAAATGTTTGAAAAAAAATTTTTTAAAGAGAGAGGGACAGTGAGAGATAGAGAGAAAGGGAGAAACAACTTTATTTAGTTTTTCACATGGTCTTAGTTGCTCCAACACTCAGTTGTGTATGTGGTGCTGGGGTCTGAACCCGGGTCCTCGCACCTGCCAGGCAAACGCCGAAACCGCTGAGCCACCGCTCCAGCCCCTGAAAATTTTTATGAGAGAAAGATTTCATGTGTTTGCTTCTTGTGGTGCTAGGGCTGGAACTCAGGGCCCCATACATGTTAGGCAAGTACGCAACCATGGGGCTACACTCCCAGCCTGTTTTTGTTTTTTTAAACAGTGATATTTAGAGAAGGATGAACAGGCAGATAGAAAATGAAAGTCCAAATTAATTCCATATTAAGTAAATTTTATGAACAAATGCTCCAGAAACCATTGGCAGTTTAGCTGATAATTAATAAATGTAATCATAGTGAAAACAATAACAATTTATTGCGTACTTACTATGTTCTTATTGCTTTACCTATTCCTACTAGAACTTTGGGGGGTAATAAATGTGAAATGCTCATTTTACAGTTAGGGCCACTGAGACTCAAACAGATTTGAACTTCTTAAATTGCCTTCCAAGCTTTCCCATGTAAAACACCTCTACTGTGGGCAATAATTTTTCCTCTGGCTTCTTCATCTTCTCTCTTAAATCCTCACCCATTTCTGAAGACCCATATTGTACCTCCTCAGTAAAGTATTGTCCTACCACCCCAGCCTATCACTATTTCTTTCTTTTTTGATTCTATTTTACTTTGAATCTTTGTAGAAGATAATTATGTGCTGATCTATGACATCTTTCATATAATTATCTTAAATTGTTATTAAAATATTTAATCACTTAATTTATTTGTTCAAGTGTAGTGTCTCCAACTAGACTTTCAAACATCCTGAGGGCATAAACAGTGTCTTATGCTTTGTGGCCCTTATAAATGTTGGCTTCATGCCTTGTATGATAAATTTGTTAATGAAAATTATTTGGAGATTAGATAATGAATGGTCAACAAGATAGATTATTTTGTCAGTGCCAGCAAAGATATGTAGATGTAAGAAGAGATTTGGCAAATCGTATTAAAATGTCCACTTACAAGTCCATGTTCAGAGGAAATACTTATTCCAGTGCCTTGTGAACTGCTGTCCCTCCTATCTACACTTTCCTCAGTCTTTCTAGAGCTAGGATTGAGTAGAGAAAGAGAAATACAATAGGCTGTTTGACAGAGTATAGAACAGGCTAGTTTCTCAGTCTCAGCCTCAATTTCTCCAACCTGCAGAGAACAAGTGCTTACCTGCTCTTGTATATGTTGGAAACCTAGAAGGACTGGTTTTGCTCAGGTTGTGAAGTGAAGGAAGGACCCAGGGCAGGAGGCTTGGTGATTGCAGCACTTTGGCACTTCCTTGGACATAGTATATAATTTTAATTCTGTTCAGAAAGCATCCTTAGCAATCCCATTTAGTTCTTCCATCTTAAATTCTCCAACAGCCTTATCAAGAGCAAAAGTGGTTTTTTATTTTCATCTTCCTGACTCTGTGTCTCTCAATTCTGAACTTGGTTGGGGGAAACAAGGTGTGTTATTTATTAGCCTTTCAAACCTCAAGTATGTAAAGAAAGTGTATTTTAAAATAAATTCTATTTATAGCAGCAAAAAGCCAGGGAATCTTAAGAGGTAGCCCTTGTAAGTAAATTTTGTTGAAAGCAGAATCCTCAACTGAGGGGATATGGTGGGAAACTGGCCTGGTCCCTGCTCACTCTGAAATGATCTGATTGTGCGATGGGGGAGGATGGCAATTGTTGGGAAGGTGCATGATGGAGCTCCAAAGGCATGGGGACCTCTAGCCACCTAGTACTAGCTAGAGGAGAGGCATAAAGAAGCTGATTTTATTCAAGTAAGAATAAAATCCATGTCATAGGAGTTATGGGAGTGAAAAATAATATTGAAAAAAATGAGAAAAGGAGGAGGGCTAACAAATATGCACTGTTGAAGGACAATTAAGAAAAGTTCATGCAAGAAAAAGGGAAGTGGAACTTAAAGTAAGACTTTGTAGACATTCTATGGTGTGTTCTCAAGACAAAGGAGGAAAGTAGGCGTGTTAGTTGGGATGCTCTCTTTTGAGATGCTTGGGACTGAGACTCAGTTAAAACAAGAACAGTGGTCCAGACAGGTAAAGATAACTTACCAAGGTCATAGCTGTTAGACTCACTTTTCCTGAAGTTGAGAACTTTTGCCATCTGGACCTTGCATGGTGGTGGGAGAGTTGGGGTTAAGATGGGAAAGTCCCGATGGATGAGAATAGACACACACACACACACACACACACACGCACGCACGCACGCACGTTAACTTGAATAATTCTAATTTTTTCTTCTTTACAAACTAGACTGCTGAATAAAGTATCTTTCAATAAATAATTTCTTGTACTACGATAAGTTGAAAAACTATTGTACCTTGTATGGATATGGTTTGAGTGTGATGGTCAAAGGTTCATATGCTAGAGACTTGGTCCTTAGTGTTGACAGTGTTGAGATAGAAGGATATTAGGTCACAGGGGACATTGCCTTTGGCAGTGATCAATGTAGTTCTCACATTGTAGTTAGTGCTTGCAATTACAAGTTATCAAAGTAAGCCCAGACCCTGAAACTCTCTGGCTTCCTGTCTCTCCATGCAATCACCTCTGCATGTGCTCCCACCATTGTGGTGACCTCTGCCATTGCAATGCTATCCACTATGTTGCACTCACCAGAGGCCAAACAAAGGGGACTGCTTGGTCTTGTATTCTCAGCTTTCAAAACAGTGAGCAAAATAAACTTCTTTACTTTATAAAGGTCTCAGCTTCCAGTATTTTGTTATAGAAACAGAAAATGGACTAATATAGTACCATAAAATGTTGTAAGCTTCATTTTGATATTTGATTGACTGCTAGATATAAAACTTACTAATTTTACACTAAGGGCAAAGCAGTGATTTTTCTTATTTTGTGAAATCAGATGCCTTTACTCTTCCAAGATATGGTATCCCCTGAAACACTGATGAGGGCACACCTAACAACTAAGACTTTGTAATCTGAAGAAGGGTCCTCAGACCAGCTCAATCAGTATCACCTGGGGGCATGTTAGAAAATGTCAAGACCCACTCCAGAGTCAAAGAATCAGAGTTTGTATTTTAGCAAGACTGGTTAGAAAGTACCAATCTAGGTGAACTTCTACAATCTTTGCAATTTCTGAAATTTTATGAATTTTTGAATACTGAGCTGTAATGTATTCCTTTTGTAATTTTGTAATCAAGTGAGTAATTACAGTTTTGGAAGTCAACTAGGATGTCTTTACTCTTATGAATCTATTCATTACACACTGCATGCACACACGAACACAGCAGTTATTGTATTATCATGAGTGCTAACATGATTTCCCCTCAGGAAACAGATTAAACTTGAAAACTGCCTTCTTATTTTTTCACTTAAAAACATATTTTTGAAAAAAATGCATCTGAACCATGAATGAGAGAGACTGTTCAAGATGGGTCATTATAGCTCCTCAATGTGTCATGATGAACACAATGTTTGGTTTTTAAGGAATAGTGTCATGTGGAGGGTAGAAAAATGCTTAATTAGCTCATTAGCTCTGAATTTATTTTTATCATGTAAACAGTCTTTTGCAGAAGTCATAATTGCTTATAGATGCTAATGCTGACTGTATTTTAAAAATCTAAAAATTGCTGTCATTGGAGTTGTGTCTTGAAAATATGTTTATCTATCTCAGTGCAAATGCTTTCTAGAATCCTGGAAGGCACTTAAAAAAATTTCTTTTTGGAGGCACTTAAGCTCAACAGCTAATGGAAGATCATGTATTTAAATAATTTACACTTCCATCTGGTTTAAAGAACACCAGGTGGAAGTTGCTGATCAGGATGAGTCTGTTACGTGGAAGGAAATGTTTGCTCAAAATAAATGAAAGGCAAACATTTACACGAGCTCCATCTTTTTGTCTGCGTGGGTAGACTCCTGTTTTCTGCTTTTGTATTCCCTGGGTCTGGATTCTATCTTGTACGTTCACTTTGTATTGTCGAGGGTCCAGAGGAACACGATTAACCAAGTGACTTCCGCTGTTTTATTTTCTTCTTCACAATCTTTTGATCATAAGCAATTATTGTCTCCCTTTCTGGTCCTTTCTGCATGCTAACCTGAAATCAAAAGGCGCTGCCCCCTTTCTGTAGGAGAAAGGAAGCTGAGCTTCCTGGATGCAGTTCTGCTTGTGGCTGGGCCAGCTGGCAAATTTTATGTTTCCCACTGAGTGTCACAGTGTGCTGTCAAAGGCTTGGTTTTGTGAGTTGACTTCTGATAGGCACTTACTGTATCTTACCTGTCAACTCCACAGTGGACTTCCTCATTTACAGCATGTGGCTTGCAAGCATAGACCAAACCCTTCCAGCCAAGAAGAGTCCTACAGAGCACATGGCTCCACTTCTCAGCTCTTTTCAGTTCATTGTGCTTGTCAGACATATTCTTCCATGCTTGGACTTTTTTTTTTTTTGGTGCATATGAGTATCTGTGTGTGTCATTTTTGGGTAGATAAAAGAATCAGAACCATTTCTGCTGTTAACCTTAGAAAGGCAAAAGCAGAGCGTAGGGTGCTGGTATCATAAGGAAGAATTACTGAGTATGGAGAGGATTTTTTCCCAGGGTAATAAATCAACTCACCTAACAGTTCCTTAGCTTACATGGAACAGCATTAGATAGTTATCACAAACTGAGTCTATGCTTGCAAATGCAGCCTTTCTAGTCTAGGTATTTCAAGTTTTTCAAGATATCACAGCCTCCATACTCTACCAGGATTACACTAAAGTTTATCTACCCAGTCTCTAAGACTCCCCAGGGAAGTAGATTGCAAAATCTGCAGCAGCTTCAAACTCATCTCTACTGGAGCCAAATGAAATACAAATTCCAAATGTTTCAAGTTTTATTCTAGGTTTAGAAATTACACTTTTTTGATTCAGATCTAAATTTGACAGCACCCTCTCTCTCATTGCTAGGAACAAGCCTGAGCAGGGCTGGGGGTGGGGAGAGCCTGAGCCTGACCAGCAAGGACCAATTCTCCTGCCAGGGCCACTGAATGGGCCTCTCTGGGTGGGGAGTTTGGTATACTACAAAAAATATTGGTCACGGGAAGGAAAATTGTCAATGGAATTGCTCTGGGACATTTTCGGATATCGTAAGACCACTCAGTTTGCAACAGGCAGGAGTCGTTTCTGTCATCGCTTTTTCCATTTAGCTCTTGACTGAACATTTGGGTTTGGACCAGAAAGGAGGCTTGGGTAGAAGATGTGGGTGTTGAGACGTCGCTTCACTGTGCCTCCTCTCCCTCCCCAACCCCCAGGCTGGCCTAGAAGTCTCAGGATGAGGCTGGTGTATTCAAGTGTGGGGAGCTCAATAGTCGTGTTCCCAGCCACCCTCAGGGGATGCCACTCCAAGTGGCATTGTGGGCAGGTGCTTGTGCGTTACCAGTGTATGGAAAGCATATGGAAAAACCGACTCAGCAAGCTTGGCAAGGACACTGTTTAATATCATCATCATCATGTTGAGCAAGCAGGGCTCGTAAGGCGTGCTCAGAAAAATTCATTCATTCCCCCACAGCTTGTTTTACTTTAGCCCTTAAGACTAGTCTCTTGCTTTTCTGTTAGCTTCAGATAACAAAAGATCTTCTGGTTTGTCTTAAGTAATCAAGCAATTCTACTTTAGTAATTAATATGTCCAAACCAGGGCAATATATCAAATACCTGTGTTCACTTGTTGGTCATTTATTTTTTCTTCTTCAGCTTGGGTGAGCCTGTAGCAAATAGCTCCCTTGCAGAGGGTGGATGGTAGTGGCCTTTTCTTACTTTCCCCATATAGTATTCTTCTTCCCTAGCTCCAGAATTGGGGGTAGTGATTGTGGGAGAGGAGAAGAGAAGCAGAAAGAGCTCACTCTTGGTGTAGGTGCTCCCTGCACTTGGAAGATTTGTAAAATGACTTTTCTTTTGTTGGACACTGGTATAGTCTGAATGTTTGTATCCCTCAACCCCCAATTCATATGTTGAAATGCCAACATATCCTGAGATGATGATATTTGAAGGTAGGGCCTTTGGAAATTGATTAGGTCATGGAGATGGTGTCCCATTCCATGGGACAGGTGAGTTTCCTTGCCCCTCTACATGGTAAGGACACAGAGAGAAGGTACCATCTATGAATCAGGAGGTGAGCTCTCACCATGAACCAAATTTGTTGCCTTAATATTGGACTTCCAAACTCGATAACTTTCTACTGTTTAAAAGCCACCGAGTTTATAGCATTTTTTAACAGCAACTGAAATGGACTCTGGTCTCCTTCCATAGCCCTTGGAATCAGTTCATATCCTGTTGGGGTCACCTCACTATCCAGGTCATCACATGCTGCCCCTATGTGGGTTTCTCATATAAGAGGCTATACTTGGGAGCACACAGTCACCTTTTCCCCTACAAATTCTGGGAGCACAGGAAGGTCCTGGCACAGGCATCTTTACTTCAATGGCAGAGGAGCTGGTCAGTCATCTTCCTTCCTGTGGATATCAGTCCAGTCTCCCCCACCCTATGCACTAGACAGCACTGGGCATGCTCTGAGCAGGATCCCATCACAGTTCTTTCCTTGGACTGAAAGTGTGGGGCAGAAGCTGAGTGATATCTGCAAGTCCCTTAACTTAGGTGGGGTGAGGGGGGTCGTGATCCACAGCTCACACAGCTCTCCAAAAAGTCCTCTTGTAATATCCAACTCTGATTTCAGTTTTCCTAATCCTTTTTAGGCACGTGTGGGTAGTTAGCAGAATATTAAATACTAGTTCCTAAATAAGCCCATGTGTATTCTGCCTCGCATCTCACTTTGAAATGTGATATTTATTGTCTTGGGGATTCTGATAAAATTAAGGTTGAAATGGTTTACTTAACATCTGGTTGTTCTAAATACAAGTATGAGTTTAAAAATGCAGGTTTTATGTTCATATGGCTGTATGACTGTATGAATGTCTATGCATTCGCAGTTGAAACACTTAAAATTTAGTTTTTCTTCTGTTTCCTCTTTAATTACATGTACATTTGAATGAACAGCTCACAGAAGGAACAAAATCTTTCTGCAGTACAGAAGTTCTTCTGTTGCCTGTTTAACTGGACAAAATAGTAAGGAAGACTTTAACATAATTTCTAAGAGGTAGATGGTAGAATGTTGAACATTTTGACCCTCTTCTCCCCCAAGCTCTAAAAGCATGGTCTTCTTCAGTAGTGGAATAGGATTTAAAATGGAAGAAGTAAGATCAAAAACAAAAATGGTATTTAAGCAGCTAGTGCTAATGGAGCACCCACACGGCTGCAGGTGTTATGCTGACTGGCATAACTGGCATATGGAGATTGACTATTACAACCCCACAACTGTGTGTGTGTGTGTGTGTAACTAATATAACTAATACTAAATAAGATATCCAGAAAAAGATGCTATTTTATTTGTTGTTTTATGTGCAATCCAGGTGAAAAGTGTCCCAGGCCTAGGAAGAACCCTCAACCCTTCCAGGGACACATGCCTCCCTTGGGTCTTCCTGGGTCAATGCCTATACCTTTATTTGTTCGAGCAAATATTGGTTGAGTACTTTCTGCATCCCAGGTGCTTTGCTAGGCACTGATATACAGTGAACAACATGCAATAAAGTCTCAGCCTTGGTTGGGCTTATGTTCTCAGGGGTAGAGTCAGAAAATGAATCAGTAGCGTATACAGAATGTTAGAGATAGGTGTTATGAAGAAAATAAAACAGGAAGGTGTTATGGTTGGATGTGAGGTGTCCCCCAAAAGCTCATGTGTGAAACAATGCAAGAAGGCTTAGAGGTGGAATGATGGGGTTATGAGAGCCTTAACCCAGGCAGTGAATTAATCCCCGATAGCTATCCACTAAGTGGGATCCGAAGGTGAATAGGGTGTGGCTGAGGAGTTACGTCACTGGGGTAGTGTCTTTGGGATATATATTTTGTATCCGGTGAGTGGAGCTTGCTCCGTTTCCTAATCTTCATGTGAGCTGCCTTCCTGTGGCGCTTTCTTCTGCCATGATGTGCCCCTAGGAATGGAGCCAGCCTTCTATGGACTGAGACCTCTGAAATAATTTCTAAAATTGTTCTTGTCAGGTCTTTTGGTCACAGCAGTGAAAAACCTGACTAAGACAGAAGGGTAAATAGAGATGCTGATGTAGGTGATGGGTGACTTAATTTCAAGTAAAACCCTTAAGGAAGCCTGACTGGGAAGGTGATGTTTGAGCCAAGTCTTACAGGAGAGTAGGAAGTGGATGCATCACGGAGGGGAAAGGTGGCTGAAAATGCCATGGCTTTCAGGAGAAGCCTGCCTGGGGAACCCTTTGACTTGATCTCCTGTGCCATTGTCCCTCTGGGATTAGTGCAGAGCTCAGCTGACCTCTGTAAGTCAGGGCAGAGGAAGTGGGACTTTATGGAAAAAAATGAAGGGGAGAAAAGTCTATTGTGGCAGGGGGCCTAGGGTCCCTCACTTTCTTCCCTAAGGAGATACCATTCTGTTTCATTTTTCAAGTACAGAATCCCATGTCTTCTTGAATTGTCTGTTTATGCAATGTTTAGCCATCTGCGAGGTTAGAGAGCACTCAGCGCCACCCTCCCTTCTGATGCCAGTTGTAAGTTTGAAGGATTCCTCAAACCATTCTCAGTTTTGATAATTCACTAAAGGGTAAATTATCAGAACGCACTAATAGCTATTATACTCATGGTTATGGTTTATTACAGTGCCTTACAAATGATCTCCCTGAACATCAAGGTGGGGCACCGTATAAAACCAGTCAAGAGAAGAGAGGCATTGGGCAGATTTCAGGAGGGCCCAAACGCTGAACTTCACTCACATGGATAGCGCTACTTCCTCTTACAACAGTGTGTCACCAAACACAGAGTATTGCCCACCATAGAAGCCCATCCAGCCCAGGTGTACAGAATTATTAATTGGGGGCTCAATGTGAGTGGCCTTTCTTCAGTGCCCAGCCTTTCTAAAAGTTGGGCTCTTGCCTTTGGTTTCCAGATCCTCCAAAGAGTGGTAGATACCACACGACCCAACATCAATGGTGCTGTTAGACTTGTCTGGTGCCTCCTGGCAAGAAAAGATGCTCCTGTTAGGTGTGACCATTGAGGAGCCTGGAGATTCCTCTCAGTGGCTGAAGGCAAAAGCCAGGCCCTTCCTTTGGATAAGATTATTTTTCACAGTAGTCTATAATACGCAATCACATTTCGCCAACATCTTTACCTTATAACATCATTCCTGGTCTTCATAACAGTACATATGATGGTGGAAGAGGCAGAAAAAGAGCTGGGGGTTCCACATCTGTACACGAGGGACCCACCTATTACATGTGCATCAAAAGTGTCATTACTATTGAATATATAGCAATGTTTTTAAATGATATTCTTCTGATCGTCTTTTGTCCCTTTTTGAGGAAAGGTGGGGAAAATGAGAGAAAATATGTATATATTCTGTACAAAATCACTGAAGGTAAGTAAACTAATAGCACATAGATTTAAATGTTTACTGGTTTGTGTCAGTGTCTGGGTATACAATGAATAATTCATATCAAACTAGTAGAATGTAACATTTACATAAAATAATACTTTGCAAATTTATGGTAAGTACTAATTACTTGCCTTATTTGCCATGACTATGATATTAAATATTCATAAAAATGTGATTATTTCTTTGATTTGGCAGGCATTTAGATTTCTCTACAGCTTTTCACACTGCTAATTTTAATCCAGTAAATTATCTGGAAGAAAACAGTATGCAGCCTAAAAACTGTTCAAAATTCACTCCAACACTGAGCACATTATGGACGCAATGACCCATTACAACCAAACTTCAAGAAGGGCTTACAAGAAAACTGAGAATTAAGGAAATATGGAGGCTATCGTCATGATTTATCAGATATGTTTATTAGATTTTTTTACATTTATTATGGTCAACCTTTAGAAGTACTGTTCTGATATATAATAAATGTACTTTGAGGTGTTTTGCTCTCAACAGGGACCAGTTCAAGAGAATTTACCAGGACTGTGCCAGTGTTCATTTCCCAGCTTGATGTTCAGGGAGACTATTTGTGAAGCCCATTAATGTGTGAATCTGAACAATGGGTTCTATAAATGTGCTTTGTATGGGACTGGGGGTGGAAGAGACACCATTTCATTGCTGATCCTGGTGAAGCTCCAGGTTCTGAGTGCTACAGCATGAGGTGCATGTCAGAGATCTGACCTCTGCATGACTTGAACATTCATATCTTGCGAACGTACAGTGATTCTCCCAATAACAATTCATCTGCTTATTTTTGTTCAGTTAGCAGAAAATGAAATGTTCTTAATATTTGCAACATTCTCTGGTCCAAGATTTTAGAGAAGAAAAAGAATGTAAGACAAACAGAAAAGTGTCAGGGGAAGAGAGAAGTTCGTCAAGCATGAGCTTGGCTGTCAGAAGGTAGTTGGAGGGGGATTATAAGGAGAAATTAGACATAATGTGTGTCTTATTTACACTACGGCTGCCATCATGGAATCCCTACAGGACCCAAAGAGATTATACAATATAGAGATCTTCTGAATGCTAGCAAATTTAAGGTTTGGACCTAATGCTAGAAAGAATCCCCAAATTTATTCATGCTTATCTGTTTATGAAAAGTGTTTGAATAAGGACAGGGCCATGTACTGAATAACAAAACAATTTATGATTGAAGAGTACTGTCTTTAGAATAGAAATCCAAGCATCACAAGCTTGGATAATCCAAGATTGATACAGGAGGGTAGGTGGATGACATCTAGCAGCGAGGGGGACATTCTTCGCAAACCTTAGGGAAAATGTCAAATGAAAATTAAGCCCCCAAATTTAAAAGCAACTGAACAAAACAAGTACACCTGTAAATAAGGTTCTTTTTGGTGGTGAATATGACCTGGTAACAGGTACTCATGTGAAGGAGGCTCAACAATGTTTGCTAAAGGGAAGAGAGCAGGACTTGCCTGCCATGTTGGGGAGATTACAGCCTGGTGTTAGAAGGTGGTTGCCAGGATCACTGCTTCCTAATGGGTGTGGCATTGGATTCCTTACTCATCTCTGCTCTGGACTGAGGAAGCAATAGTGTTCCCTGCATAGGACCGATGGGACAATATGCTAGCAGTACTCATGAAAAGTGCTTAGCAGTGTCTGGCATGTGGTGAATGCTTAATTAATTTTGATTGATATTATTATGACTATTTGTATAAGAAGCTAAAATAGAAAAAAATATCAGTAGACTATTTATGTAAAGAAGAATTTCAGATATTTGACTGATATTTTCCAGAAATTAATTGACCCCAACCTATGGTTTTGTGTTAATATAAAACCAATCAGTGATTGCCTGTCTGGGGCCACCTGCCTGGGTCTTGGGCTTAAGCAAGAGTGAGCAGCAGACATTTAAATATAAGTTTCTTTTGTTCCATGACATTTCTAATTATGGTTGTTCTGGATACATTCTAGATCAAGAGCTCCTAATCTAGGATATGTGGGAAACTAGAGTCTGGGCCTATTGCTCACAGACCTTTCAAGAAATCTGTGAGCGCCTAGAAATGTTATCCCAAATTGTATGTATACGCATTTTTTACAGAGAAGATTCATAAATTTTATTAAACTATCAAAGGCTTTATGACTTCACAATTTCAGAATAACCAATCTAGCTTGTGTGGGCCTCTCCTAATGAGCACTACATAGAAGGGAACATGGTTCCAGACTCCTGGTGAGGCCCGGCCTGTGATTAAGAGAGCCAGAATATTATCTGATCTTTTGTGGTATTAAAGGCCACCCACATGTGAAGTTTTCTTCACTTCACCTGAAATTTGTACTCAACTAAAGTTATTTGGTTTTTGTCCCTAATGCTGCTATTTAGCTAGAGGTATCACATCTTCCTTTGCATAATTGTTATTTGAACTTCAAGTAGTTTTTGCATTTATAACATATGCTATAATCATGCAATTTAATTGTTAGATTTTCTCCATAAATTGACTATATTGAAATAAATTTGAATCTTGATTCTGTCATTACTATATTTTATGACACTCTCAATTTCCTTTCAATAAATCTGGTAACTGTCTAAATAAATATGAAAAATCCTGAGTCCATTAAAAAAATTCTTTTTCTTAAAAAAAAAAGTTGCTTGCACTTAATAAACTTTCTCAACACAAAACCCTGAAACCATCTTTCTGGCCAAATAGGAATTATATTGTACAGATCAATTTTATCAGAATCTTTGGTTAAAATGGTAAGCTGATAAATCAGGGAAAACTGAGAACAGATTAGAATATATTAGCCTTTTTAGCTAAAGTCTTCTGTGTCATTGTTTTGAAAATTAGCAATGAAAAATATAATTTGCTTAAACTGACGATTATAAAAAAATAACATGAAGACATTGTAGTAGAGTGTGAAACTATTCTGACCTATTTTTTACTTCCCTAACAAACCTACACAAAGTCCTCAGAAAAATCTGCTGCAAGATGGCACAGTATAAAATAACTATGTATAAGTTAGTCCTTCCCCAGCCCCTTCCCACTCCCCACCTTTGGTGTAGCTACACTTCTAAAAATGAAAACAAATGTAAACTGAGTTCTCTGCTTGCTTTCTCTGAGGCAATGCACCAAGTACTGAATTGTTTTTCCAAGCTGACCCAACCTTCTCCTGTGCCTGCTTACCAGTTTTGAAAAACAAGAGTCAAAGCTGCTTGAAATCAACATTTCTTTTGGATGGATCCTCTCCAGTTCCTGGTACTAATCATAGCGCTGGAGCCCGCGCTTTCAGAAAAGCAGAACGCTCATGCTAAAAAGGCAAAAAACCAAAACAAAACAAAAAATGAAAAACAAAAAACCCCAACCAAAACCAAAAAAATCCTTCCTATCAAAAAAACCCTGCAAAATATATTTCATTCTGCTTTCCATTGGTCTGTTCCCTGAAAGCTTATTGTGATTTTTATCCTGACAAAGGCTTGTGGGTTCTCTGTGAGCATCGGGGTGCAGGAGGGAAGTTTGCAAGGAAAGCCAAAGAAAAATGGTAGACACAGGAGGTCAGAGCAGTTCACGGGGGCTGTGAGCAGCTGTGGGCACCATCTGACTGATCCACGCGCATCCTCCGAGCTGCCGCAACAATATGTGGAGCTTACAGGAGATCCAGGCCCTGCTGCCGAATGTCATTTCCCATAAAGAAACTGGCTGACTTGGCACTGGTTCTGTCCTGGGCAAATGTGCCTAGTGGACCAAGTCATTTACTCAAAGTCTCTAAAAGAAACACAAAGGGGGAGGAGATGGTTTCTTTTGTCAACTCCAAGATAACATTGTTTGCCTATGTTAATTTAAAAGGAGGACCCAAAACATCAGACATCTGGTTTTTAAAAGTCAAATATGTGCCCTACACTTGGAGTTTCTCATTTATTTGGGACATAATTAAAAGCATCAACAATAAAAACTTGGAGGAATTAGCTAGATCATGTTTTTGTTCCAGGCACTCCCATCCCACCTGAGGACAAATAGAATCTGGATTGCTTTTGACATATTCAACTTTGGTTTTGCAGATGGTGAGGTTGACTTGTGCTGTCTTGAATTTAACAAGGCCAGACAAAGAGAGGTCAGCTCTCTGGAGTCTGGGGTATTTTTTTCTGACAGTATTGAGGGTATTTTGTGCTGAACTGCTCTAACTGTGATGTCTAGAAGCAGTGGGAGTGGTATTTGTTGTAGCCGGTGTGTGCATGGTGTGGGCTTTTAATTGGATTGTAGAATTCTGCTCCAAAATGTCGCTGCACTGATCTGTCATTTCTTGGCTACTGTGAAAGTAGCCATCAGTTCATTGGCACCCATGAGCACATTTTCATTTCAGGAAGAAGGAGCTTAAGAAAATGGTGTAGGGCAGATAGATGCATCATTTGTCCAATGTCTTGTGTTAAGGAGGTGAATTCAGTGAGTTTGGGAAATAAGCACAGACTCATGGTGCTTTTGTTTGCCAAGACTGCCATAACAAAGCACCAACAGAAGCTGGAGGGGTTGTGAGGAGATAGGAACACTAGCACACTGTTGGTGGAACTGCAGATTGGTACAGCCTCTCTGGAAAGCAGTGTGGAGACTCCTCAAAACATTAGAGATGGATCCACGGTAAGACCCAGCTATTCCTCTTCTGGGTATTTTCCCAGAGGAGCTAGAATCAGCACATTACAGTGACACAGCAAAATCAACAGCTATAGCAGCTCAATTTATAATAGCTAAATTGTGGAAACAACCCAGATGTCCCTCACTGGATGAATGGATCAAAAAGCTGTGGTATATATATATACAATGGAATTCTACTCAGCTATTAGAAACAATGATATTGCAGCCTTTGAAGGTAAATGGATGGTAATGGAAGAAATTGTGCTGAGTGAAATTAGCCGAATCCAGAGACTTAAGGGTCAAGGGTCAAATGTTTTTCTTCATTTGCGGAGGCTAGAGCAAAACCCAGGCTTGGGTGAAAGGTCAAGCTTGTGTACTAGACTCACCAAATTTGAAGCAACATATAATCCAGGAGAACCACAGATATGTTGGGGGTGAGGGGGGGAGGAAGGGAAGAGGGAGTTATGATAGGGAGGGATCTAGGGGGGATCAACAATATAGCTTACTCTTTACTCCCCGGAAAAGCCAAATAATATTTATGCAATCATTTAATTCTGGAAAATGCACAATTATATATACACATATATATAATTATGTGTATATATATATAATTATGTATATATAAAAATACATTTACATCTGTTACAGAGGGGAAATATATGAGTCAAGAGACTGGGGTGTAGGTGAAGTGTGGGTGTTTCTGAATTAGGATCAGTGGCATATATTGTTACTACATATGCATTTATGATTGTACAAAAATTTAACTCCTCAAAATTAAAAAAAATTTAGTTTATTGGATCACGGTCCAGGAGTATGGAAGTACAATTTCCAGGGGTTTCCAAGGCCATGCTTCCTCTGAAGCCTGCAAAAGAAGACCCTTCCCTGACTCTTACTACTTCTGGGAGCCTTGCATATTCCTTGACACATGGTCCCATAACTCCAATTTTTGCCTCTGTGATAACTGGCCTTCTACTCCAGGCCTCTGTGTCTTCACATGGCTGTCCTTCTCTGTGACTCTTTTCTCTTAAAAAGATACCAGTCAGGCTAAAGTAGTGGCTCAGCTGGAGCACTTGCCTGGCATGTGCTGGGACCCAGGTTTGAATCTGAGCACCACATATATGTTGGAAAAACAAAAAACCAAATGAAAAAAATAAATAAAATTGGTTCTCTCTCCCTCACTCACTTTCTGGGGAAAAAAAAAAAAGACATCAGTCATGTTAGATTAAGGGCCTACATTACTGACATCATCTTAACTAGTTGTATCAGCAAGGACTCTATTTCTAAATAAGATCACATTCTGAGGTACTTAAGGAGGTGTACAAGTTCAACATATTTTATCGAGGGGATGTAATTGAATCTATAACTCATAGTATAATATAATGAAGGTGAATTGAATGAGCCTAGAGAAAACAACTGAATTGCTACCATGTTCATTTCATGTTGAGTTTAAAGTTGGTCAGGAATTTAGGAGAAGGTAGGATAGGGTAGGTGATGGGAGTTACTATGGTTCGAATGTGTCTCACAAAAAGAAAAAAAAATGAGTTGGAAATTTAATTCCCATTGCAACTGTGTTGGGAGGTGTGGCCCAATGGGAGGCAAGTAGGTGAAGGGGGTGAGTGAATGGATTAATGCTGTTTTGTGGGAGTGAGTTCATTATAAAAGGACAAGTTCACTGCATCCCCCCACCTCTTTTTCTCCCTTTTGTTTTTTCTTTCTGAGCCTCTTTTGACTCTTCTGCCCTCTTCAATGGAATGACATAGCAAGAAGGCTAATACATTTCTGTTCATTATAAATTCCCCAGCCTGTGGTATTTTGTTATAGCAGCATAAAAAGAATTACATGGGTGATGCTGTTAGATTTTTCCAGTACCAACTACAGGCAGGAATTTAGTACTTAGAGATAGACAGGTATAGTATCAGAGTTAGCAAGATCTATAAATAAAGGCCAAACCAATGCAAAATTTGTGCTCAAAGGTTGTCTTTTGATGTCCCTGTAGATTGTCTTTGGGGTCTGATGCGTTGGTTACGCTCTTTGTGAGGGCACTCTGTCACAGAAGAAAAGTCCTTTGTGATTCCTGTCATGTGTTTTAGAGTTGCAAAGCCTATTTTCAGTAAATGCAAATGTCAAGCACCTACCTAGTGTTGAGCTCTACATTTTGAAAATATCTCCAATAATAAGAGATATTTACACATGGTCGTGGAAGTTTAACCAGAATGCTTTGGGAATCAGGTATTGTGATTATTTGAAGTTCCTGTTTCATCCAAAGTTTATGATCATCCATGTATCTTAGTCTAGGGGTCCTGTGAGAAGGGATATGTTTACTATTAAGCTTGTTCTCACTTAATCAGTAGCCAAAAAAATAAAATCTTACTATAACGTCCAACTTATTGGTTGCTTTAACCTAGTAATCTCCTTTCTTAGGTGCCACAGATGAAAGGAGAAGCTCAATTCAACCTTATCTCAAACCCAACCAAACCAGATATTTATTAACTTTAAATGAGAAGGAAACAGCAATAGGAAATGCATTACTGCTGTGTTTCAAAACTGTACTACTCAAGTCTGGGACTTCCTGTATGCTCCTGGGTCCCTTGGAATAGATCACATGGAGGGATGCTGTTGTCACCTGCCAAGGGGATACAGTAGAGAGTGGGATGTGCCAGGATTGAGACCTCCCTTTGATGTAGAGGTCAGAGATTTTCAGGGCCAGGCAAACAGTGCAAGCTATTTGGGTGCCAACTATTTGTTAGGCACTTTGAAAGACAGACATTTTTATGAATTTGTCCAGTTAGCTCACCTGGGCACTTTCTTATACTATCTTTTCTCGTAAGATCCATGTGAAATATTATCCCCATTTTCCAATGGAAGAAACTGAAGCTTAGATGAATTAAATGGTTTTTCCAAGGATAATACAAATGATAGTTGCTAGAGTTGAGTGTTGCACAATTGCAGGCAGTAGGTAGAAATAATGGCAATCATTTTGAATTATTGGAGCAGAAGCACCTGTTAGCGTGAGAGATAAAATTGGAAGTGTGTGGGCAATTGATGGAAGATTCTGAATGTAAGCCTGAAGATTATATCTACTACAGTGACATTACCAAGCAACTGCAGATTTTGAGCAGCTGGGTGAAGTGATGAAAACAATATTGAAGAAGAGGAATCCAGCATTTGTGAGAGGGGAAAATAGAGGCAGGGAAACCAGCCAGAAGGTTTTTACAGTCATTGAGACATACGTTGCATTGGGCCTTATGTGTGTGGGGGCTGTGGAAAAGAAAAAGGAGCTTGTTTGTTTGTTTGTTTATACCTTGTCTTATTGCAAAGAAGGCTTTCAGGTAGTTTTTAAGAATCTAAGAAGCAGAAGAATAACTCAAAGGAATAACATGCAAAAATAAAAAATAAATATGGGGAAATAAAATTGAACCAAAGCTAATGCTTTTCTAATGTGGAAGGGTCCCACTCATACCTAAAGTAATTCAATAAGGAAACAAATCTATACATTCTAGGGACATAATTCTGCTCACTTGGGTTAATGTAGGGATGAATTGTAGTGTATAATGTGTAATCTTTATGTATAATCTCTAGATAATCCAAACCTTGCACAATTTTTGATAGCTATTTCATGTTAATATGTCCATGCAACAGGAGTTGCTGTAGTAACTTGCTAGCTCTGAATGAAAACCAGAAACATATTCCTTATTTAGGTAAGCTGGCTAGAAGTGATGTCAAATGAAAAGCCCAACAAAGACATAAGCCTGAATAGACTATCATAATTGATCACAGGGAAGTCCAGAATACCCTTGGGATGAATAGAGATTCTCATTAGAAAAAAATATGAATACACAATCAGTTGGACTCCAAGTTCAGCTTCATATAAACTGATGATCTTAGAAAAACTTAAGGTGAGTATAACTAATGTTACTGATGTAAATACCCACATAAACTATAAAATTTTAGTGTTATACAAAACTTTTCCTTGGTTGCCCTTCAAATAGACTGTGACATACATATTAAGAGAGAGTTAACATTCTGTATGGTAGGAGGCAGGGATGAGCTGAATGGCACTGGAAATGAACCAGCAGGGTTTGGAGATTGATGGAAAGAGATAAGGACAGACTGCCTCTTTGGTCTATTCATATTACATATTCTCAGTGGGTTCTTTTTAAAAATATTATTTTTTTAAATTTTATTGAGGAGTTGAGTTTTTGTACAATCATAAATGCATATGTAGTAACAATATGATATGCCCCTGTTCCTAATTCAGAATCACCCCCACATCACCCCTACCCCAGTCTCTTGACTCTTCTATATTTCCCCCTATAACAGATATAAATGTCTATTTCCTCCATAACAGATATGTTTGTATATATGTATATACACACACTCACACATATATGTATGATTGTGCATTCTCCAGAGTTAAATGATTGCATAAGTAATTTTGGCTTCTCAGCAGAGTAAAGAGTAAGCTACGTTATTGATTCCACTGCTCCCTATCATCCCTCCTCCCCCCGCCCCCCAACTACATATCTGTGGTTCTCCTAGATTATGTGCTGCTTCAACTTTGGTGAGTCTGGTACATGAGCTTGACCTTTCACCCAAGCCTAGGTTTTGCTGTAGTCTCCACAAATGAGGGAAAACATTTGACCCTTGAGTCTCTAGGTTTGACTTATTTTGCTCAGCATAATTTTGTCCATTGCCATCCATTTACCTTCAGATGTTGTAACATTGTTCTTTTTAACAGCTGAGTAGAACTTCATTGTATGTATATAACACAGTTTTTTGATCCATTCATTCAGTGATGAGCATCATATTATTATTTTTTGTAAAGAGAGAGAGAGAAAGAGAGGAGAGGATCAATTTTATATATTTTTTCATCTGGCCTTTGTTTCTCTGACACTTAGTTGTGTTTGTACTGCTGGGGTTTGAACCCAGGTCCTTGTGCATGACAGGAAGTGCTCTACCACTTAGCCACTGCTCCAGCCCCTATTTTTTTTTTATTATTGGTGCATTATAACTATTCAAAATAAAGGGAGTCATTGTGATATATTATACATTTGGTTAATTTCATTTCCCATCACCTCCCTTTTCCCTTCCCTTGTCTCTACCACTGTCCACATCCTCTCCCCTACTGCTCTCCCTTCTTTATTTCATGAAAATCTCTCCCCCATTTTTTTTCTATTTTAAATCTGAGAGAAAACTAATGATTCTTGACTTTCTGAGTCTGGCTTATTTCACTTAACATGATGTTCTCAAGTTCCTTCTGTTTTCCTGAAAATGATATAATTTCATCCTCTTTTATTGCTGCATAAATCTCCAATATATAAACCACATTTTCTTTTTTCATTCATCCATTGACATTGTGAATTGTTACTGCTGTAAACATGGGCATATGTGTATCATTATAGTTTGCTGACTTTAGTTCTTTTGGATAAATACCAAGGAGTGGTTTAATTGGGAGATATGGTGGCTCCATTACTAGTCTTTTAAGGAAACTCCATATTGATTTCTTCAGTGGTTGTGTTAATTTACAATTCCAAGGGTGTGTAAGTGTTCCTTTCACCCCACATCCTTGCCAGCATTTTATTATTATTTGTATTCTTGATTATTGTCATTCTAACTGGAGTAGATGAAGTCTCAGTGTAGTTTTTATTTGTATTTCCCTATCAGTGGGTTCTTAGTTGCAAACAAGAGGATTTACACTAGCTAGTTAAAGTGAAAAAGGGATATATTAAAGGAATTTTTGACTAATACTCTCAGTAAGAAATATATTTTATATTGTGGCTTTCAGGTATACTTATATATTTATATATTTTAATACATAAATGAAACAAAATTTCCATATCCTTACTCTATGACATTTAAACATTTTTTTCTATCCTATTTAATTTAAAAGTAGCTTGTTGTGACTGTCAAATTGATTTTATAGCCTACCAGTGGGTATTTTAAAAACACCTTGATAAAAGTTATTGTAGCCCTGAAATTTCTGGGATGGCAAGAGTTGGACTTGGAAATTATGCAGCCAGTCACAAGAGCAAAAGCATACCATGACTTAGCCTGAGCAACATCAGGGTCTCAATCACAGGTTCCCCAATACTGCAAATGCTTCCATGATGTTCTACAGAAGTTACCACCCTCATCAGAAAACACATTCTGCCTGTCTGCCCTCATCAGGTCACTCCGGTGGAAGGCTACCCTTGATGTGTGATGAGGAGCATCAGTCATGTGCTGGTACTTGAACTTCAAGGAAAATGCATCAACTTCCTTCTGTTGTGAGAAGGGAAGGATCATAAGGTGGGAGTCCCTCAAACATAAAGAGTCTCTTTTAGAGACACCAAACAAGTGTCAAATATGCATTACATCCAAGATAAATAGTGGATTCCATTGAACTGAGTAGAGAAAATAGTTTGGGATATTGAGTGCTTGATATTCTTTTTTTTTTTAAATTGTGGTAGGATAGGTATAACATAAAATTTACCATGCTAACCATTTTCTTTCTATTTTGGGGAAGAGAGAGAATGCATGAAAGAAAGAGAAAGAATCAGTTTTCTTTATTTTTTCATCTAGTTTTTGTGTTTCAGACACTTAGTTGTGTATGTGGTACTGGGGTTTGAACCCAGGTCCTTACGCATGCCAGGATAGCACTCTACTGCTGAGCCACCACTCCAGTCCCACCATTTTCAATTGTACAGTTCTGTGGCATTAAATATATCCACTCTGCTGTGCATCCATCACCATTTGTCTCCAGAAATTTTAACCTTTCTAAATGGGAACTGTGCCCATTAAACCCTAACTCCAGTTCCTCATCCCCAGCCCTGCCAACCACTATTCTACTTCACATCACTGAATTTGCTTCATATAAAAGGAATCATGCAATATTTGTCCCTTTGATCACTTGGCATTCTTAGTGATTATTATAAAATTGAATGTGCAGAAGAGCAGAGGTGCAGAGCATCAGGTATTAAATGTCAAGAGTCACAGGGACAACCCTTAACGACAGGGGTCATTAGTAATGCTTATGCTAGTTTTGAAAAGAGAATTCTGCCAGAAACAGTATCAAAAATCTCACTCACTGGCATTTAACAGAGATTATTTCCCATTTCTGACAGGTCTGATGTATAGAGATCATACAAGAGACCTTCAGATTGTGTTTATATTTCAAGCTGACAAAGGACCTGATTACCTCTAGCACTGTGATGTGAAGATTTTTATTAGGTCCAGATTCCAGATGATTATGAAGAAACTCAAACAGCTAATTACAGTTGGCAATGGGGAGATGAGGAAGGATTGCAGGCACATTTTCTTTCTCTTAGACGCAGGCTTTATGGCATTCAGATTGCTCTTAACAAGTGTGCTTCTGGCGAAAGCTGTCAATTATGGTAATAAACTGGATGACTGGAAGCTGCGAGAATAGAGATATGACCTTTGTGGTTCTAATTATCATCACTGCTGTGCACAATACCCCGAAGACAGAACAAGGGACTTAACTGGGACATAATTGTTCATAATTAAAGTATTGATGATGCATTGTTTGTGTTTATGCCCATTTGATTGGGTGGTGGTGTGGAGGGGGATGTACCAGTTAAATCAGGAAATGAACATTTTATCCCATTCAGAATTGGTTGAGTACTTGTTAATAGTACTTAGGTTCTGTTCTTTATCAAGTCAATTGTTCAAGAAGAGAGAGAAAAATTTACAGCTTGATTAATCACTTCCTAAAGTGGTCATTATTATTTTTTTGTTTTTAAGAGCTAAATGTTGTTTTAAAAAATAAAGAAAAAGAAAAAAGGGTGAAGAGTGATTAAATATGTGACACCATTGGTTAAAAAATAATCTCAGAGCCAACTCATGTTGGGACTTTTTTTTTTTAAAGAGAGAGTGAGAGATTGAGAGAGAGAGAATCAATTTATTATTTATTTTTTTCATCTGGCCTTTGTTTCTATGACATTTGGTTGTGCATGTGGTGCTGGGGTTTGAACTTGGGTCCTCATGCATGCCAGGCAAGTGCTCCAACCACTGAGCCTCTCATGCTGGGGATTTTGAGATGTGTGGTTATTGTTGAATATTGCCAGTTAAATATGCTAAAGAGGAACACACACATCTGCCAACTTTCTCACATCAAATTCATGACCATCAAGTCCCTGGTCTTACCCTGAGATCCTACTGTCATTTCTCTAGTTAGTTTACTTTCTTGATCACCTATGTGATTATTTCATACCTTCTCCTTCCTACCCAAATGTCCACTATCACCTCTCCCTTCTTTATTCTTAGCTGATAAACTTTCATTTTATACTTACTAAGAAAGAAGATAGACACAATCTGAAGAGAACTTCCATACATTTCTGCTATCATATCTGCCAACCTAATTGCATCCACATTCACATCCTCTCCGTTTCTGGCCTATAATGGTTAAAGAACTATCCATAGAGTGCATTAAAAATTTTAGTGCACTATGGTTATACTTAATAGTGAAGTTCATTTTAATATATTTATGAATGCATATAATATAGTTTTTTCCATTTCAATCCCCAGTGCCCTCCCCTTTCTTCCCCTTCTCCCTTCTACTGATCCCCTTCCTGTACTCTATTGATCTTCCTTTTGTTTATTTATTTAATTTATAGGTGGTAAACTGAGTTGTATATAGAGTCAGAATGCATTGTGATACATACGCACAAAGCATAATTTGGTTAACTTCATTTCCCAGTTTGTCTCCGTATCCATACATTTTTAGTGCTCTGGATCCCATCCCCTCTTACTTACTCAAACACACATCATAAACCTCATCTCTCCTGCATTGTTAACTCCACCCTCTCCAACTTTTGGATAATTCCCTTCAACATCTGAATGTATTATTATAGCCCTTATCTGGAAACAACACTCTCTTGACATTGCATCTACTCTGGATATCGCCTCATGTTTCTGCTTTCTTTTAGAACTAAATGCATTAAATATGGGTTTTGTTTCCCTCCATAGTGCTTACCCTTCCATTATCTCTTGAATTCTGTCTAGTCATGTCTTTGTTTTTGACCATTCTGATGAAATGCCCTTATCAAGGTTGTGTTGGTTTCTGTATTTTATTGCCCAATCTGGGGGTCACTTTTTATTTTATTTAGTTGCTCTGCAGCCTGCGATGCATTTGATGGCTCCCTTCTTAAAAAACTTTCTCATATGACCTCTGGGATCCTCTCTGTTATCTCCCAACTCACTGGTGTCTCCTCCTCACTCTGCCTGCTGGTTTTCCCCTGTTCATCTGACTTCATTCCTTATTACTTCCTTTCTTTCCTATCTCTACTTTCTCCCTGGGTCAGTAATTCTCAAACTCTTTGGTTTCAGACCTCTGTATACCCCTAAGAATTAGTAATGATTTCAAACGAGAAATGCTTGTATGAGTTACATCTATTGATAATTATTGTATTAGTTGAAACTAAGAAGTTTAAAAACATTATCTTGCTTAAAAATAACAATAATCCATTACATATTAGCATAATTAACATATTTTTATGAAGAATAATTACCATTTTCAGAGAAAAATTAGTTGAAAAATTTGTTGAAGAAGTGGTATAATCTTATCTTTTTGCAGATCTTTTTAATGTCTGAGTCAGTAGAAGACATATCTGTCTCTGAATTTAAACTATTGCAATAACTCATTTCATGTAGACCTTGAAAAACTACACTGTAGAGGTGTGACAGAATGCAAAAAAAGTGGCAAATATTATCATAGTGTTATTTTGGAAAAAGCATTGACTATCTGAACCTCCTGAAAGGATCTTGGGGATCTACAGAGGTCCCAGACCATGTGTGTGGTTGTCCTAATGGATCACACCTGTGTCTTTAAATGATCTCTCTATGCTAGTGACTCCCAAGACTTATATAACAGCCCAGATGGACTTTTCCGAATGCCAGAGTCATATGCAATTTTCTGTTTAGCATTTCTAATAGATATTTATCAAATCTATTATAAGAGAGAGTTAAATCTTAACATATCCCTACCTAAATTCAATCTGCCCTCACAAACTTGATCATCCTATAGTTTCCTGTGTCAATTAATGGCTTCCAGGTATTTGAATTTAAAAAAATATTGTGTTCTTAAATACTCTTTTATTTTCACATCATATCCATTAGCAAGTCCTGTCAGTTCTACCTTGGAAATATTTCCCAAATCCAACTTCTTGTCATCATCCTTATTACCACCCACCTTACTGGAATTCATCAAATATTTTGCCAAGATTATTGCAGCCAGCTCCTAACCACCTCCTGCTTCTACATTTCATCATATACCTCTCCTTACTCTGTCTCTTCTCCACAGAAAGCCCAAGGCATCTTTCAGAAATTTGAATCAACTTCTTCCAGCAGCTTTCCATCCATATCAAAGTAAAATCCAAAGCCATTGTCATGGCCTAGAGGACTTTGCTTGCTGCTGCTCTTCTCTGGCCTTGATCTCCTACGATAGGAAGATCCTCTTTACTCGTCCTCAACCACACCAAGCATTCTTCTACCTCCAGGTCTTTGAATTCAGTTTTCTTTGCCCACAGTACTTTCCCCCAACATGTGTATATGGTTGAATTCCCTGCTTCCTTCAGGTCACTGCTCAGATATCACCTTACAGGTATGAACAGAGGTGACTTCCCTGCTTCCTCCGGGGTCACTCTGTCTCCTTCCATTGCTTCATTATTCCTTTTATCACCTATCACCACTTGGTACATTATCCACTTGTTTACTGGCTCTCTTTCTTCCTAGGAGAATGTAAGCTTGAGAGCAGGGACTTTCTGTTTTGTTTAGTTCTGTGTCTCCAGTGCCTGATTTATTGTTGGTACTTTCACATCAAGGGCAAATGGCCAAGCAGCACATGCACCAGGCCTGCTGGAGCAGCGTTTATGGGGAAAGCTCACAGAGACAGCAACAATAACAGGTCCCCTGGCACTCATTGCATTACAGGGCATTGTGCAGAGATCTAGCAAGTGCAGATGTTAGACTCCAGGAGAGGGTCCCTGACCCTTAGGCTATGGGTCTTTTAAGCTGCGTGATTAGATGAACATTGCCCCCTTCCCTGGATAAAAAAGCATTAAAGAGTGGCAGAACCTTGGCTCTAAGCCTGTCCTGACAGCTTGGTTTTGTATTTGGGGTAACATCAGTCCTTTCCTTGCTCAAATGAGGGAATGCAATTTTCTTCTGTGACAAGGCAGTAGCCCAAAAATAATTCACTACAGGAGACTCCAATAGCAATTCAAGCCTCTGCTCTGTGGCATCATGGGAGGCTGTAGTCCAAGGCTGTGTTTGATCAGGAAACCACTGTCTTTAGTACTGCGTCCCTGTGGCCAGTAGCTACTAAACTTTGTAGAAGGCCAACTCTTATTCTTGTCATCCAGATTTCATGACAGTCACCTGTACCCATCAGCACTTAAAAAATATTTATTGAATGAATTAATACTCAGGCATGTAGGTGTGCATGTTATAAGCATTCTCCAACTTATGAGCATGCTTTATGACTGCCTACATAAAACAAGGAGTAGCAATGTTGGAAATAGTGAACAATGTTAGAAATGTTTGGAGTTTATGATAAGGATCTCCTATACCTCCATCTAATATGCAAGGAGTGTACTGTGTTATATAGCCACCCATTTGGGCAAATACAATAAAATGTAGAAGACTGTTTTCTCTAATGCAAAAGCTATTGGTGTCTCCAAGTTATAGAGATCTCCATTGGTATTAAAGTAATAGCTACCGAAGAAGGGGAATAAAAATCATCACCTTTGTTTAATAATACTATTCTAAATAATATTAGATATATTTGAAATAAACTACTATTTTTAGAACATTGTCATTTAAATAATCTTAGATGATTACCTAGAACTAGAAATTTAATTATATTCTATAACATTTTTCCAGTTGGAAAGCATTTGAGTACTATATTACTTAAAATAATATTGAGAAACTATCTGTTTATAATTTATACATTAGGGCTTTTGTTTGTTTGTTTTAGGTAAACTATATCTTCTGCAATGAATTATTTTCTGTTATTGGTCACATTCAAAATCTGTCATGTCAGTGTAATGGAGTAGGAATTCTGAAGAGAAGAAACTTCAAGAATCTGCATTACAAAACAAACTTGGTATTTTCCTTCTGTGAGGCTTAATTTTACATGTCAGCTTGCCTGGGCTAACAGATGCCCAGATAGCTGGCAGGACACTATTTCTAGGTGTGTCCGTGCTGGTATTTCTGTGACAGATGAACAATTGAATAAGTAGTCTCAGTCAATATGGACAGACATCATCCAATCTACTGAAGGTCTAAATGGAACAAAAAGGTTCTTAAACTGGGATATTCACTTTCTTTTGTCCCCAGACATGGAACTCCTGGTTCTTGGTTTCTGGACTCTGGGACTGCCTCTCTACCACCTCCACTCTGGAGTGGGGATTTTACAGTCAGCTCTCATGGTCGTCAGGCCTTTGTGATTGGACTGAATCACACAATAGGCTTCTGTAGTTTTCCTGGCTTGTAGACAGCAGATCGTGGGCCTTCTCAGCCTCTATGATAGTATGAGCCAATTTTGTGAATAAATATCTGCCTCACTCTATACTGGTTCAGTTTCTCTGGAGGACCCTCGTGACTAAACATCAGATCTTATTGCTCTCTCATCAGCTCCTTTGCACCCTTGCAATCTGTCTTGTGTCCTGACTGCATTATATAAACCAATCAGAACCATCAACTCTCTCTCAAGGTCAAGGATGTGCTTTTATAGTTCCTCTTTTCCAGATCTCTGTAGCATTTTATAACCTGACTACCTTCTCTTGTCTTCATCTCTCACCTCTTCTTCTAACATACCCATTTTCATTCTCTTCCCAACCCTTGATTGATTCCCTTTTCCCTCTATTCAATTAAATGAAGGAGTTCACCCAAATTCTGACTTTGGGCATCTCAAGGACGTCTCATCCTTTTTTTTTTTCTTGATATCTGTAGGCACCATCATTAACATCTGGGTTCTTATGCATCTTTCTCTGTTTTCTTTATTTTTATTCTGTTCCCTGAAATGCCCAAATGACATATTTAACATTTCTAATTTGTACCTTGTTATGTCCCAAAATAACTATTAATCCATCTATCCCCGAATTTTTCAAGCTGAGATTCCTTTTTTTTAAATTTTTTTTAAAGATAGAGAAGGACAGTGAGAGAGACAGAGGAAGAAACAACTTTATTTCGTTTTTCACGTGGTCTTCGTTGCTCCAACACTTAGTTGTGTACGTGGTGCTAGGGTTTGAACCCAGGTCCTCGCGCTTGCCAGGCAAGTGCCAGAACTGTTGAGCTACCACTCTAGCCCCCTGAGCTTCCTTATTTATGTAGACTCAATCCTAAGAAATCATTTCGGACTTATTCTCTGCTTGCCTTTTATTTCTTCCCATTCCAATTCCTTGTGGTTTTTCCTTTGTAATTAATCATAGTGAAGGTAGCTGCAGTCGGGTCATCATTGTACATAAAATTCAATGTGAATTGCTTCTTCAGGTCTTTGTGGACACAAGCCTAATCTGTCTTTTCATACTATTTCTCATCAGTTTCCTGCGCATGCCTATGGTGTTCCTCAACCATCCTCAGTGTTGTTCTCAGGTTTTCCTCTGAGCTTCACATGATTTTCCCACTCTCCTCTCCATGCTGAGATCCTAACTGTGCTTCATATTGCATCTCAGATACCATTTCCCGCATGCTTGCTTTTCTCCTTTGGATGTGATTTCTTGCATTTAGAAGCCCAGAGTACTTTATTTGTATTCTTTCCATGCAGCATTCCCATGTCCTTGTACATGCCAGGCAAGTGCTGTAACTGCTGAGGCACCACTCCAGCCTCTATTTTCTGTTTTTAACTTCATAATATAATGTACATCTATGGTAAGGAATTCATCCTGAGTTTGAGATATTTTTGTGAATTGTGGGAAAGGTAGGGCCAGCAGCGCAGAGGGAGATGGCAATATTTCGCTAAGCTAATTTGTGGGAAATTTAACAAATAGAAATGACACATTTTATATTGCATACCAAGGTTTACAAAATACTTTTTACTTCTATTTCCTTATTTGTTTTTCTTTTTTTTTTTTTTTTTTTTTTGAAAGAGAGAAGCAATCTTTATTTAGTTTTCCATGTGACTTTCATTCCTCAGACACTTCATTGCATACGTGGTGCTGGGGTTTGAACTCATGTCCTCGTGCTTGCCAGGCAAGCGCCGGAACTGCTGAGCCACCGCTCCAGCCCCTCCTTATTTGTTTTTCAAAACAACTCTATAAGAAACAGATTTTCATTTAGAACAGATTTTAATTAGAATTTCCAATGAGAACAAATTACATAGGTGTGTGTTTATTTGATGTACATTGGTTTATACACATTGCTATTTTATCAACAGAGTCTCCACGAGTTGGCTAATGGAAATAATTTTTACTTTGGCACCAAGTTTTAGAATGAATTGGGACAAAAGAATGAATCTCAAAGTTAACTCTTCTTTTTTTAAGAGAAGGACAGAGAGGGAGAGGGAGGGAGAGAGAGAACAATCTTTATTGAGTTTTTCACATGGCTTTTGTTGCTCTGACACTTAGCTGTGTATGTGGGTCCTCAGGTTTGAACCTGTGTACTTGCGCATTCAGGGCAAGCGCTGTAACTGCGGAGCCACTGCTCCAGCCCTTAATTAAGTCTTGTACTAATGAAATTACTTTTAAACTTTTATTAAGTCACAGTTCTTTATCTTATATAATTATTTCTTCTTTTCAGTGCTTATAATTGATCATACATATGTAAATATTTTTCAAATTGAAGAGCACTTTTTTTCTTTTTTGCTTTCAGTGAGTTGAGACTCTAATTCAATCTATTCTAGTAGGAAGAGGTCAGATATCTTCTTTGTGGTTTTTAATCTTTCAAACACATATTTTAGAATAAGTGACCTAGGAAAGATCTAGGAAAGAAGTGGAAAACTTTGCCTCTAAATAGAAATGTAAAAGACTTTTAACATGGATAGATTTCATTATTGGGCTAATTTTGATGTCATTTTTGAGTTTGCTATTTTAGCTGCATTTGAATAGATTTATTTCAAAGACATGATAGGAATATCATGGAAGTTTGTATAAATTATTTACAGGAGAGTATTTTGTGGAAGGATATTTTATTTATAATATGGTAGAGTATTCATTCACCTCTAATGTTTACAGTTTTGAGTATCATGACCTTGTTATACACTTGCATAATTGATATATGTTGTATATTGATAGTGTAGGAAAATATTTAAAAATCTTCTAGGGTCATTTTCAGGTTGTTATAGCTCTTATTTCCAGTTTTGACTTAGTAATAATTACTTATGATCCATAAATCTAGATGTCACTGGAAATATTATTAAAATTTTGGACAATTTCATATACAAATTTCTATTTGTATATGAAGGAAAAAGGCTGCTGAACAAGTTGGCCTGTTTCTACTTGGCTTTTTTGTCCTGAAACAGAGCCTTGAAATCTTGGATAATACAAATGATCATACAATTTGCTTTGGATGTTTGATTATGAGGATATCATTCCTACACTGAGAGCGTGACACTTTCAATCATGTCTTGGATTTGTAAATATAGAAACAATGTTCCTAACATGGTGTGCTTGTCATTTAGAAGCAGAGCCAATTACATAAATTTTGTTCTTAGTCTGGAGACAGTATGCTAATAAGGGCTAGAGAAAAAAATCTTGGAGGAGAAATATCTGATGAGTAGAAAGAGACTCTTCATGGATTAGGAACTAGTTCTGTGTTTTTATTGGGTGAATGGCATCCCTGGGAGTTGGGGAAGAAACAGTGAAAGGGAGGGAAGAAAAGCGGAGGGAAAGATGAAAGAACTCAGTTAAATTCTGTTCATATATCCACAATTGAATTCTTAAAAAATACCTGGACATTCTACCAAGAACACCCCGCTATATTTTGTTCAACGTAAACATATCAAAAATATTCATTTTAAGTACCAATAAATCAGTGGTTCTCAAACAGAAGCAATTGTGGTGATGTCAGAAGACATTTTGGGTTGTCATACTTGAGGGAAGGTGCTATTGGCATCTGGTGCTTAGATGTCAGGGATGCTACTGAGCATCCTTACTATGAATGATTATCCAGCCCAATAGTGTTAAGGTTAAGAAATTTTTCCTTGAAGTAGCCTTAGGTCCTATTTTCAGCAGGACCTATTGCTCTGTTCAAAGTACTATGATATAGGTAGATCATATAGATGATCATAGTAGATTATTTTTTCCTGGTCATAGTTTCCTCTCCTTTCTCCTTTCCCATAATGAGAAGCAGCATGGATAAAAGGCATCCATGTGCTTTACAGCAGCTGGCCATGTCATGTAATGATCAAGAGAACCTATGTCATATGTGGGTGCTATGATTAAATGTGATCTCATAGATGTTAGGGGTACAGAATAAATGCAAATATTAGCTATCATTTTACCAGAAGAGGGACCTTGGAAAAGTTAAACTATTTTCAGTGGAGTAAAATGGAGATGGTGAAGATTAAATGTTAAAGTACTTAGCCAATTGTGTGTCACAAATAGGTGCTCAACACCTAATTGTTGCTATTGCTATTTATTATGACTATTTACTTCCAACAATATATGACCACAGTGACCACAGTCAAAGGTAAATATCACCGGAAGTAGCATGAGAATAAGAAAATATATCAACTGAAGCCAGAGAAAGCTAAATAGGTAGCCCTTGCGAAGTACAAGTTGTGTAGTTCTGAATACCTTGGACTCCAGTTTCAACTTGAACCAGCTTGTAGTTCTTCAGAGGATTAAGTGAAACAGCAGACAATACCTGGCATATGTCAAGTAAATATTAGTTTCCTTTTATGCTGAGCAGAAGGGACTTCATGTATAGTTTCTGAAGTAGAATATTATCTTAGCCTAGATCCCTTGAGATAAAAAGCGTGCATTGATATTTTGAAATGCAATCACAGAGGGCAGAAGTGAAGAACAGGGAAAGCAGAAAGCCAACAGGGAAGGTGCTAGTGCTTCTTGGATGATGATTCTCAGAGCCTTATGAAATGGGTCTCAGAAATGTCCTTCCAGAGGAAGAAAGGAGAGAGCTTTTCTTCTTTGGTTTCTGTTCTTCACTGGCCAAGAGTGGGCTCTACAGTTCTGGGTACACATGTGCAGAGGCCAATGGGTTCTCTTGGTATGTCATGCTGAGGCATGAATCCTACTTAGGATGGAAGAGTTCCATGTTGGACATGTGAGGCATGGTGCCATCAGATTACACCTGAGCAAAGCTGATCAAAGTTGGGAAAACATTTTCCCCAGGACAGACTACATTAAAAGATGAAGTCAGGTAAATTTGAAGTGTTGCCTGAGAGGTGTCCAATACACTTTTATAGGTGTCCGTGTTATAGGTCATCAAATTCATATGGAAAAGGTTCTCTGAAAATCCTCTGAAGGAATGCACTATACAAATAATTATTACTCAAATTAATAAAAAGACAATAGCAGAACCTACTTTGGGCAATAGTGTTACTATGACAGACTGGTGTCAGTCTCATGATTTATCTTATACTAATAGTCTTAAACTGTTATCTATATGAATATTCAAGCTCTATTTATCTTTTCTTGTATTGACATTTAGAATGCATTTAAAATTATAGGTTAATATCTTAATTGTATTATCAATTGAAATGGTTCCCTTTGTCAATTTTTTCCACATTTTATTGGTACATTATAATTTTCCATATTGATGGGATTTGTTATTACATATTTGTACAAATATAACAATATTATTTGGCCAATATCATTCCTCAGAATTTCCCCCCCTCCCACTATACCTCCCACTCCTTACCCGTTTCCTCTACTGATCTCCCTTTGATTTT
>PVKS010013369.1:0-51028 GCA_004027875.1 Aplodontia rufa | reverse complement strand
CCCACCCTTATCCCTCCCTTCCCCTTCCCCCCATATCTCTAAAAAAGGATTATGTTGTATAGCATTATATCTTACCTGGGTTTAACATATGATAATAGATCAACTTTCTCACTGGTCAGGGTCTAGTCCCAACCTCCACAGATGAGTGGAGACAATCAACCATTAGTTTTCTGGGTTAAGCTGATTTTACTCACCATAATTTCTTCCATAGCCATCCATTTGCCTTCAAAGGCTGCAATATCATTGTTTCTAATTGCTGTGTAATATTCCATGGTATATATGTACCACAGTTTTTGGATCCATTCTTCCAGTGAGGGACATCTGGGTTGTTTCCATAGCCTAGCAATAGTAAATTGAGCTGCTATGAACATAGATATTGGTGTGTCACTATAATGTGCTGATTCTAAATCCCCTGGAAAGATACCCAGGAGTGGAATAGCAGGATCATATGGTGGGTTCATCCCTAGTTTTTTAAGGATTCTCGACACTGCTTTCCAGAGGGCCTGTACCAGTCTGCAGCTCCACCAACGGTGTGTTAGTGTGCCTATCTCTCCACAGCCCCTCCAGCATTTATTATTGTTTATTTTCTTCATCTTTGCCATTCTGACTAGTGTGAGGTGATATCTTAATGTAGTTTTCATTTGCATTTCTCTGATTACTAGAGATTTAGAGTACTTTCTCATGTATTCATTGGCTTGATCAATGTCCTCTGGTGAGAAGTTTCTCTTTAGTTCTTTGGCCCATTTATTAATTGGGCTGTTAGTGTTTTTGTAGTTGAGATTTTTGAGGATTTTGTAGATTGTGGATATGAGACCCTTGTCAGAGGAATCATGGCCCATGATTCTCTCCATTTCCGTAGGAAACCTCTTGACTCTTTTGATTGTTTCCTTGGCAGTACAAAAGCTTTTTAGCTTTATGGCATCCCATTCACTGATTTTTGAATTTACTTCCTTCACTTTTGGAGACATATTGAGAAAGTCTTTGCCTACTCCCAAATGTTGAAGTGTTGGACCTAATTTGTCTTCTATCAGTTGCAACGTAGCTGGTTTAATGCCTAGCTCCTTGATCCATTTTGGTTTGATTCTTGTGCAAGGAGAAAGATATGGGTCTAATTTCAACTTTCTGCAAGTGGATGACCAGTTTGTCCAGTACCATTTGTTGAAGAGGCTGTCCCTTCTCCATGTAATATTTTGTCCCCCTTTGTCAAAAATCAGATGTTTAAAGATTTGAGGATTTGTTTCAGGGTCTTCTATTCTATTCCATTGGTCTTCTTTCCTGTCTTGATACCAGTACCATGTTGTCTTTGTTACTACGGCTCTATAGTATAGTTTTAGATCAGGAATGGCAAAACCACCTGTTTCATCTTTCTTGCTTAGTAATGTTTTGGCAATTCTTGGTTTCTTATTGTTCCAAATGAATTTGAGAATTGTTTTTTCTATGCCTGTAAAGAACGACAGAAGTATCTTTATAGGGATAGCATTAAATCTATATAAAGCTTTCGGTAGAATGGCCATTTTTATTATATTAATTCTGCCTATCCATGAGCATAGCCAACATTATCCTGAATGGAGAAAAATTGAAAGCATTTCCACTGAATTCAGGTACAAGACAAGGCTGTCCGCTATCCCCACTCTTGTTCAATATAGTCCTTGAAACCCTTGCCAGAGCTATCAAGCAAGACAAGTAAATCGAAGTATTCGTATAGGAAAAGAGGAAGTTATCTGTATTTGCAGGCGACATGATTTTATACCTAGAAGACCCAATAACATCGGTGAGAAAACTCCTAGATCTTATAGGCAATTTTAGCAAAGTAGCTGGATACAAGATCAACTCCGGTAAGTCACTAGCATTGCTTTACTCCAGCAACAAATCCGCAAAAGAAGAAATCAGGAAATCTCTCCCATTCACCATCACTTCCAAAAAAATGAAATACTTGGGCATTAACCTTACAAAGGATGTTAAGGACATCTTCAAAGAAAACTATCAAACACTAAAAAAATAAATTACAGAAGATCTGAGTAGATGGAAAAACATTCCATGCTCATGGTTAGGCAGAATCAATATAATAAAGATGGCCATTCTACCCAAAGCCCTATATAGATTCAGTGCAATCCCCATCAAGATACCTATGGCATTCTTCACAGATATAGAAAAAGCAATACTCAAGTTCATGTGGAATAACAGGAGACCCAGACTAGCCAAAATATTACTCTATAGAAAGGAAGAAATAGGGGGTATCTCATTCCCTGACCTGAAATTATACTACAGAGCTGTAGTAGCAAAAACAGCATGGTATTGGTATCAAAACAGAACTGAAGGCCAGTGGAACCGAATACAAGATCCTGAAACAAACCCCCATATCCTTAACTATTTGATATTTGATAAAGGGGGCAAAACTATAGTGTGGAAGAAAGATAGCTTGTTCAACGAATGGTGTTGGACAAACTGGACAGTCATATGTAGACAACTGAAGCTGGATCCTTATCTTTTGCCCTGCACAAAAATTAAATCAAAATGGGTCAAAGACCTCGATATTAAGCCTACAACTTTAAACTTACTAGAAAAAGAGGTAGGGTCATCACTACAGCATATAGGAGTCGGCAGCTACTTCCTTAACAAAACTCCCATGGCTCAAGCTGTAAAATCAAGAATAAATGAATGGGATACAATTAAACTAAAAAGTTTCTGCACAGCCAAAGATCTAGTCAAGAGCATCAAGAGAGAACCTGCAGAATAGAAGAAAACTTTTGCCTGCTACACCTCGGACAGAGGGCTAATATCCAGAATATACAGGGAACTAAAGAAACTAAAGTCCAAACTCACAAATAATCCACTCAATAAATGGGCTAAAGAATTCAAAAGGAACTTCTTTCCAATGGAAGTCCAGAAAGCCCATAAATATATGCGAAAATGCTCTACATCATTAGCTATAAGGGAAATGCAAATCAAAACTTCAATGAGATACCACCTCATTCCTGTTAGAGTGGCAAAAATGAAGAACACAAACAACGACAGATGCTGGAGGGGCTGTGGGAAAAGAGGAACACTAGTACACTGCTGGTGGGACTGCAAACTGGTTCAGCCACTATGGAAAGCAGTATGGAGAATCCTCAAAAAATTAAGGATGGAACCACCTTATGACCCAGC
This sequence comes from Aplodontia rufa, assembly GCA_004027875.1. Lineage (NCBI taxonomy): Eukaryota > Metazoa > Chordata > Mammalia > Rodentia > Aplodontiidae > Aplodontia > Aplodontia rufa. The sequence goes on along the minus strand of PVKS010013369.1, from coordinate 47,881 downwards.
TATCCCACTCCTGGGTATTTTCCCAAAAGAGCTAGAATCAGCATATTATAGTGATGTGGCTTCCTCAATGTTAATAGCAGCTCAATTTACTATAGCTAGAAATGGAACCAACCCAAATGCCCCTCACTCGAAGAGTGGATACAAAAATTTGGGTACATATATACAATGGAATACTACTTGGCCATTAGAGAAGATGATATTATGGCTTTTGAAATCAAATGGATGGAGATGGAAAGAATTATGCTAAGTGAAGTATCCCAATTTCAGAGACCAAAGGGCCGAATGGTTTCTCTCATCTGAGGATGCTAAAATATATGGGGAAGAAGTAGGGTAGACGGCTAACCTAACAATACTTCAAATTGTATGACTCTCAGAGTAATAGGGGGATGGCTCCCTAGGATACTTGGAGATGTAGGGAGGGGGATGGGGATGGGGGAGGGTGTGAAGAAGTCACTGGAGACTGGAGAATGGGAATATGGGGGAACCATCCCAGAAGCCGATGTCATTCCTCCACAAGATACCCATTTAACACAGGAGTTCTTCTGGGGGAAACTGCAACAGGTGAAACCCAAGGTGGTCATCCATGTTTTGGCATTACTCCTGGGTAATAAAGTATATATACATTGATTACTGTTGGTTTTATAATGTTTCCCCCTCAATTGTATCTCTACATACTTTCAATAAAAAAAATGATTCTCTCTGAAAAAAATAAAAATAAAAAACCCATGAGACAAAAAAGTCTAAAGAGAAAATTTAAAATATTTTGAACTAAAGGAAAGTGAAAATATAATTTATCAAAATATATAAGATACAGCAAAAGCAGTGCTTAGAGGTAAATTGACAGTATTGAATACATATATTGGAATAAACAAAGCTCTGGAATTAACAATCAAAGCTTACATCTTAGGAAACTAGAAAAAGAAATAGAAAGCCAAACTAAGCAGATGGAGAGAAACACTAAAAAATAAGAGCAGATATCAATAAAATTCAAAACAGGGAATGAATAAAGAAAAATTAATATAATCAAAATTTGAATAAATGAAAAGACCAATAAAAATGATGAACATTTAGTTAGGCTAAGAAAGATAAAGAAGTCACAAATTATTAATAACAGCAATAACAGATTACTTGGACATAACTACATATCCCAAGGATATTAAAAAATAATAAACATGTATTAGAAAAACTATATATCAAAAATGATCATGATGGTAGGAATCAATGTCTTAAAGATCAATCTGCTAAAACACACAAGTAGACAGTCTGAATAGTTCTATATCTTTGAAAGAAATGAATCAATAATTAGCAACCTAAAGCAGAAAGCACAAGTCAGAGATGGGAGCATTGTGAGTTTTACCAGCCATTTAAGGAAGAAATTATACCAGTTCTCTACACTCAGAAAATAAAAACAAAGGGAATACTCCACAATTCACTCTGAGGCCAGTTTTACCTCAGTAGCAAAACCAGACAAAGATATTAAGAGAAGAAAACTATGGTCCAATATCTCAAATGAATATAGATGGAAAAACTCTCAACAAAAAATCAGCAAATCCAATAAAAAATGTATAAAAACAATTATATGCCATTAACAAATGGGATTAATTCCAGCCATGCAAAGCTGGTTCAAAATCAATTAATGTAATCCATCACATTAACAAACTAAAGAAAACACACAATTATATCAATAGATGCATATAAACATTGACAAAAATCCAACCTCATACATAATAAAAACTCTTAGCAAACTGTTAACAGTAGAAAATTTGTTCAACTTGATGACATTACAAAAAATGTACAGCTAATGATTAATGATTTTGAAAAATCCATAATTATATGCTTTCCTACTAAAATCATTAAAAATGGGAATCATAGCCTTTTTTCTCACTACTCCTATTCTACATTGTACTGAAGGTCTTAGTCAATGCAATGAGATAAGAAAAGAAAATAAAAGTTATACAATTTATGGACGAAGAAGCAAAATTATCTTTTTTTGAAGGTGATATGATCACTGATGTAAAAAAATCAGAAAAAAATTTAAGTGAAAAATACTTTTAAGCTAAGAAGCTTTTTAAACATTCTAGGATAGGAGAGCAATATAAAATAAAGTGATTTCCAATATACCACAAAGAGTGATTGGGATTTGAAACTAAAAATACATGTCCCTTATATTAGCACCCCCCCAAAAGGAAATACTTAGCTTTAAGTTTAACAAATATTATAAAATCTACATGAAGAAAGCTAAAATACTCTGATGAAAGAAATCAAAGATAAGCAAATGGAGAAATATTCTGTTTATGAATAGTATATTCTCAATATAGTGATTCTTCCAAGCTTGATTCATGAATTCAATGCAATCTGAATCAAAGTTCTAGAAAGTTTTTCTGTGTATATAGGTAACTTTTTCTGAAGTTTCTATGCAGATGCCAAAGACCCAGAATAACCAACACGGTATTTAAGAAGAATAAAATCAAAGACTAGCACTGTCCAACTTGAAGTCTTAAAGACTTACTATAAATCTACAATCGTCATTATAGTATGATATTCCTGAAAGAATAGACAAAAAGATCCATGGAATAAAATAGAGAGTCTGGGAATAGACCTACCCTAATACAGACACAGGTTTAGACAAATGAATAAAGACAATTCAAAGAAGAAATGTTAGTACTTTCAACTCATGAAGCTGGAACAGCACGACATTCACCTGTTTGAGAAATGAATCTAGATGCAGACCTTATAGATTTCTTAAATTGTTGAAAAATGATCATAAATGTAAATGAAAAATGCAAAACTGTAAAACTCCTAAAAGATAACAGGAAAAAATCTAGGTGACCTTGGGTTTGGTGGTGAACTTTTATGTATAATACCAATGGCACGAACCATGAAAGAAATAAAACTGGTGAGTTGGACTTCATTGAAATTTAAGCCTTCTTCTGATAACACTGTTAAGAATGTGCACATGGCAGAAAGGAAATAGGGAAGGTCTATATGATCAAAGCTCATTATATGCATGTCTGAAAACATGCAATGAAGTCCAATATTTAACAAAATTATTATGCACTAATAATTATAGTAAAGAAGAGAGAAAGAGAGAAAGCAAACAAGCTACCAGAGTGCTGAAAAGTATTATTTATGTGGGGAAGTATTAAGAATAATTTTCAGTTTCCCTCCTTCAATTTTTCTGTATTTGCCAACATTTAGACAATGAACATTAAATTAAAAAATAAACAAGTAAACACAGGTATATTTTTATTATTATAAAAATTAATGGGTACATCGGAACAAAGGGGTATTAGGAGTCCTGGGTGCTATGTGCTTCATTCTTTTGTAAATTTAAAACTTCTCTGAAAATAAAGTCTGCTATTTTTTAAATTAAAACATGCACACACTCAGTACAGACATGTTTGTCCTAAAATTAGTGACACTGAAACTCTGCAGTGTTGCCTGAGTTATTGTTTCCTCCCAAATATATCAGCTGGAGATAGCAGGTGCTCCAAAAAGATGCCTAAACTCCATGGAAATTTGAATAGTTGAAATAAGGTAATGTGGACTTCCAGGAAAAAGGTAGGCACGGAGAAAACAGTGACACAGTTATGCTTGGTGATAGGACTCAAAATTCCTGCAAGTGACAATAAGACGTTCACCTGAGATATGTTGTCTTCTTCATCCTTCCTGACAAACATGTTGCTTAGTTTCCAGCAGTGTCTGCCTTTTATACATAATTACACTCTCTGAGCCAAGGATCTTCCCTCAGGTGATCACTAATAATGATCACATCTCTACTCTGAGATATTACATTAAAATGGATTGGGGCTTTTCTTCAACTAAACTTTTGGTTTTCATATTTTTAAAAGTTCAACTTTCATGTATGATAGAACAATTTTATGTAAGTTAGAAAAAAAATAATAGGCAGCCTGTTATGGTTTGGATGAAAGATGTCCCCCCAAAACTCATGTGAGTTAAAATGATTGGGTTATGAGAGCCTTAATACAATCAGTGAGTTAATCCTGGGGTACTAACTGACAACTGAAGGCAGGTGGGGTGTGGAAGGAGATGAGTCATTGTGGGGAGTGACTTGGAGTCTCTCTGCTTCCTGGAGCCACATGTTGAGCCACTTCCCTCTGCCACACTCTTCTGCCATGCTGTTCACCCTTACCTTGCACCTCAAGGAATGGAGCTAGCTGCCTACAGACTAAGACCTGTGAAACCATGAGCCCCCTAAATAAACCTTTCCTCCTAAAATTGTTCTTATTGTGTCATTTAGTCATTGCAGAGAAAAAGCTGACTAAACACAGCCTAAGGGCATGAAGGTTAAATGAAGCTAGGGCTGTGGGGTCGCACTTGAGTTCTAACCTCTGCTCCCCTGACCACCCTGTGAATATAATTTTATATCACTTTGTGCTGAGGTTTCCTCAGTTTGCTTCCTGTTCATTCTCTTCCCTTTCCACGCTGAGTCATGGAGAACTGACGCCTGTAACAAGCACCACCTAAACACCCTGTCCTCTGGTTTTCCAGCAGGTTTGACAAATGCAAAGCTTCAGAAGTAGATTGGATGTGAGAAGAGAGGGCAGCAGGTTCTGCCTTCTTCCTTCCTCCCTGTCTGACCAAGGTTTTGGCCATGCCAGAGTTCCCACAGTTCCAGTTCAACTGGGGCCCCTCGGATAACCCCTAAGCCTAGGAAACTGGTTCCCAGGTACTGCCCTATCGCCTGGTAATTCCTTTTTCCCTAATTTGTAGATATGAAAATTGGTTTCAGAGGAGTTCAGTTGTCTACCCAAGAGCACACAGCTACATTCAAATCCTTTACTATTTGATTCTTTTTTTTTAAGAGAAAATAACAGTGAGAGAGAGAGAGAGAGAGATAAAGAGAGAATCAATTTTATTTAGTTTTTCACGTCACTTTCACTCCAACATTTCATTGTATGTGATGCTGGGGTTTGAACTCGTGTCCTTGCGCATGCCAGGCAAGCGCTGTAACCACTGAGCTACCACTGCAGCCCTTCTATATGATTCTTGAGCTTTTGTTTAAAATTTTTTGAAATTTTACTTCCCAATTCTTAGGAGACTCTTAACCTATAGTAAAAATCTAAAAGGCTTGGAGATGATTCACATTTCTATCTTTCTATATGCAAAGGTGAGAAAATTAAAATTCTAAAGCAAATAAGTACGGTTTGCAGTCACCTTGCCACAGTAGGTCTTTTTGGTTGTTTCCTTTATCAGAGAATTTGTGTGCTCTCTGTGATTTTTGTCTTTCATTATCTTTCAGTACTTAAGAAACATACAGCATGTACATCATCATGTTAAGTGAAACAAGCCAGTCCCCAAAAGTCAAAGGTCAAATATTTTTTTCTGATATACAGAAGCTAATCTCAAATAAAGGGGGAGAGATTAAAAAAAAAAGGAATAGTAGATAAAGGGGAATGAAGGGAAGGGAGAAGGGATGAGCTAGTGAAAGACAGTAGAATGAATCTGACCTAACATTCCTATGAACATACATGGATATACCACAGTGAATCTCACCATCATGTACATCGACAAGACACTAATAAAAATAAAAGCTCTCAATAAATAGCTTGGGGGGTGAGATCTGTATTTTTCCATGGGATTCCAAGACATTAAAGAAATTTGTTCAAATTAAAAAAAAAAAAGAATGGCACAAAATGTCGTAATTGCACTAGTTAAGGGAGGAAAATATTTGATAGGATGGTGACTAAGATCAGAAGAGCTGATTGACCAGTTAAAATAAGTAAATCTGGATCAGTAAGTCGGAGCAATTTTGTGCTTTAGTTTTCATGGGCCTGTCTACATATTAAGTTGACTTTAAAAAATAAATAAATAACTTATCAATTCTACTTCAAAATTATAGCTTTTAGCTTTAGGGAATATTTTCATTCATTGAAGATTTCCAATTGATTGAAAGTTTTTCTTTCTCCTCACTTTGACTTCAGCTAGCTCATGAGAGGGATGCCAAGTTGATGCTCTTGGTAACCCACATGGTCCTCCTAGTCTTTCCTCACTAGAGATGTGTGGTTTCTCCCTGGAGTACGGACAGGAAAGATCAAGAGTATGCTCAGGGTCGAGGAAAACTACCACTCATGATTTACACTGTTCTTACAATATTGACTATTTAAAATGGATACCTATGGGCTGGAGCGGTGGCTCAGTGGTTTCGGCGCTTGCTTGGCAAGAATGAGGACCGGGGTTCAAACCCCAGCACCACGTACACAACTAAGTGTTGGAGCAACTAAAGCCATGTGGAAAAACTAAATAAAGTTGTTTCTCTCTTTCTCTGTCTCTCTCACTGTCCCTCTCTCTTTAAAAAAAAAATGAATATCTATGACTTTTGGTTGGGTGAATATGTCTCTTGACATCATGCATAAATACTTGGGGCTTGGCAAAATCAAATGCCACACAAATTTTCCTTTGATTTTTGATACATGAGCAGTTTGATAAAAATAAAATAATTATAATCTATATGATTTTGATTAATTTAGAAATAATCCATCCAAACTCTATTGTGTAAGACAGAATTTGGCCCTAAGAAACCTATTTGGGATTTTGGTCTGTTAAACTTTTTAAACTGAAGTTTTTCATTATTATTACTATTATTTTGGTTGTTGGACCAAAATGTTGGCCAAGGCTGAAAGGCTAAACGTAACCTTAACTTCAAAGGATTGGAATCTTGCTTAAAATCCAGACACTTACAAACATTTTGTTTCTTGTCTGAAATGTAGTGTCTATCCTCCTTTTTGTTATAATGTTAGACCTAGGGCAGGGTAGTCGCCAGGGAGTCTTTAATCAGCTCTTGTGGTGGGATTCATTGCTGGGCTGAAACTTCTCCACTGAATTTCATTCATGGTGTGGTTTCTGAGCCAAGAGCTCAGTCTAAGAACATGATCAAGAGATCTAGGGCTGGGACAACCGTTTCTTGTTCTAAACATTGATGATAGAAATTATTTCTTGTTTGCATCCTACACATCAATTAGCAATGGTTGACTTTCAATTAAAATGCATAATTATTTTCCTCAAAGAAGTGATTGACAAAGCTCACATCAACATTTGCTTAGGAACTTTCTCTGTGATCTTTTACCATTCGGCTCCCCCAGAAGTGAAAATTGTAGGCTTCCTCAAGCTTATGCATTTGCTGCCTCTCCCTCAATTTGTAGCCTATAAAATCTGCCTCAAGATTTTATCACAGTTCAAATGGTACTTCCTCCCAAAGCAGATGTAAAGCCTTTTTCCTCCCAGCTGTACTAAGTATGCACCCCCTTCAAAGTTATGCTTTCTCATTGTACTTCTTTGTTGGCCTCTCTCCCTTCTAAAAGGTAAGGTCTTTGAGGCAGGAATTTGCCTTACTCTTATTTCCCCAAGGCCTTTCAACATATTTGGCATAAATATATGAGCAATTTTTTCGAATACGGTAATAAATTTTAAAATGAAATGCAGATTTACAACTTACACAGCTAATTGTTTTCTTCCTAAAATATCTCAAGTGTGACCACCAAAATTTTCTAATGTCTCTTTTTAAAACTATAGCAAGAAACCAATCACTTATTCACTGAAAATTGTTTATCGAGCACCTCTTCTATGCCCAATCCTAATGCCAGGTCCCAGTAATTCTATACTTCTGAAGCCAGGTGTGACCCTGACTCCAAGGACCAAAATATTGGCCTCATTTTCCTGGGAAACTCATAGCATTTGGGATTTTTAAGATAAAAATATGTCTTTCAACTTTATTTCTCCCATTCTATGACCATTCAATTATAGTTTTTATTGCTATTCTTGATATAACATTAGCACCGTCTAGATTTTCTTGGCACCCACACAGCACACTGATATCTTCATGGTGAGAATGAGCACTCAAAATTCCAAGAGAAGGTGGAGGAGGTTTGTAACTGGCCATCAGAGAACTTCTGCCAGTGGTTTTCTACTTAGCTGGCTCAGGTATGCCTCTTCCATCCCTAAACCACAGGTCATCCTGTGGTTTCAGTGTTTCTCTGAGCTATCTGGAGAAGGAAAGAAAAAATTTTCTGTGACAGCAAACACCAACTCCTCAAATGTTGGTTGGTCTCATTTCAACCAACTAGTGAGGCCTATGGCTCACAAAATGTTGGTGTAGAGATAGCCAAGTAGGAGGTGTCTGAGTCTTGGACATCAAAACAGGTTATGGAATGGAACATTTCCTCTCGTCTGAGAATTTTAACTAAAGCCTCAAGCTTAGCCTAATGGCTTTTTAAGTATCACAGCATTCCAAAAGGAGGCACTAGATTAGATACTCCCCTACAGAGCTTGCTAAGCAGTATCTAAGCCTTCCTAAATCACCCCAGAGAGTCTATAAAAAGAGAACAATAAGGTTCCAGTAGAGAGGAAGAAAAGTCCTCTCTTTGAAGTGAGTCCAGGAGAATGCAGAACACTGAAACATTTTCTCTTCTCCCCCTGTTACCCACATGCTTTAACCCAGGCAGTGAGCTGCTGGAGGTACGCTCTCAGACACTGAGGTGGTCTATGAGAGGAAAAAGGAGCTGTATCTCTTGCCAACTGGATATTTGATGAGCATAGATGTCCACAGGTTTACATCTGGAGTAGAGTGAGAGAGTTGACTCATACCCCCCTGGGGACTTGGGGGTGGAACTGTGTGCATATAAAGACTGAATTTCCCCTCTCTTGTCCAGAGGTGAGCTAAGCAATAACACAGGAGCAGTGCTGAGCAGCAGGAGTTGATACACTTCAGAATGTGGTACAGTAGGATATGTGAGACTCCCTGGATGCTGTGGGTGCAGACTCAAGCCATCCTGAAAAATGCTCAAGAGGGATTTCTGCTGCCACAGGTAGAATTAAAAACTAAGATATCTAGAAGAAGACATAAATTCAGAAGTCATGACAGCTGAGAATGAGTGGGATAGGGCAAAGGACAGCTCAGAGGTTCCGGCCAATAAGCCCCTATAAAAGATGGTGCCACCAATAGATGGGTTTCCGAAGATGAAGGGAGGAATCCAAACAGTGCCAAGCAAGAAAAAATCCTTTGCCTCTTTTGCTGTAATCACCAATCTTCCTCTACTTGAGAAGAACCATGAGGAAGGTGATAAGACAGAAGAGAAGTTAGGTAAGCAAAATGACAGATTGTGTCCCCCCTCCCTACTGCTGGTGAGGGGAATCTCAGGTCAGGTCAGAAGTGTGAAGAGAGATAATGCTTTAAATTTCAATATAAGATTAATTTGTAAAATTTCAAATTTATAAAAATTTGGCTTGTACTAGATTTTATAAAGTTTAAAATGGCAGTATTGTCTAACCATACTGCTGAATTGATACTGAATAAACATTGAGAAGAGGGATTTGAAGGCAGTGATGGGGAAAACAAAGTCATTTCTAGATCTTATACTACTGTGTTCAGCCTTTCCATAAGCAAATGGAGTCATGTCGGTGGCTTAAGGTTGGAACCTGTGTTTGATCATGAGTCATTCCTTGGACAGTGGAGGAATAAGAGTGGTACAGGTGATGTCTGGCCTCTTGACATCAAACATGTGGCACACATACTATGGGTGACCTCTTGCCATGATCCGTTGGCACTTCCCTTTAGCCAATCAGGGCTATTCATCTTTCTGTACAAAGGTGTTTATTTTTCTGCAAAACATCCATCTCATTGGTATCAGATGCTTCACAAAAGAATAATTAAATTTAAATGATTCATTGCCAAAAATGCAAAGGGATTTCTAGTTTAGCTTTTAGATTTTATCACTCCAGTTTCCAAGAACATTTTTATTGTTTTGTAAATCTATAACAACTAGATACTCAGTTTATCAAACTTATGTATGGCCCTGGAGCCCCTTCTTTCTAGTGATCATTCAAAGTGACTAGGATACCATGAAACATATTTTGGGATATTGTGTACTAGGGAATTTTTTTTGAACTTCTATAACAAAATACTTTAAACTGGATAATATGAAAACCAGTAATGGATTTCTCATAGGTCTAGAAGTTGGGAATTCAACTGAAGTTGGGAAGTTCTAGAAGTTGTGAACTCAATGAGAGTCTACTTCCTCACAGTAACTTCTAGCTGCATCCTCACATGGAGGAAATGCAAGGCAGCAACTGTGGGCTCTTTTATTATGGCACTATTTCCATTCAAGAAGGTTCTACTCATGACCTAATCACCTATCAAAGGACCTACCTTGGTGATTAGGATTCAACATGTGAATTTGTGTTGTGGGACACAAACATTCAGATCATAGGAGAGAATATGAGTAAGAGAGAAAAATTATCACTCAGAAGACCATTGGTATTCCCTTCCTCTTTCCTAGGGGCTGTCCTCTTGGCTGAGGAACTTTCACTGCCTTTCACTGTTGAAAGGCAGTGATTTCACTGGAATCTATAGAGCAAAGAGGACAGAAGTGGGCATTATTGCACTATTTTGGAGAGAGCAGATATGAAGAAAGAGGATAGAAAAATGATCTTAGGTAGTTCTGATAGCAAGAAGATCTTAAGAAATCATGTTAATAAAGAATGGGGTAGGGGAGAAAACAATGAAACTGATTCAGCTTAAGGTAACTGAAGTTTCTATGACTGCAGAACCTGCTGCAGAACCAGTGAGTGGTGAAGGAGAAGGGGTACACATGACAGGAATAGATATGCTTATGATGGATATGATGGGATGGAAGCCACTGAGACACTTGAGCATTCCAGGAGTTGAGGTGACTTCGAACTTGTGAAGCATTAAAACAAGGTCAAGAAAGAACAGAAACATGAAAAGTAACCAAATTAGAGAAAAAGAGCTCAACATTTTAAAATTAAGAATGACCACTTGATAAAAATGGATGAAAGGAAGAAGATGATATTGTCACTTCTGAAAGAAGAGATGAAATTGTAGTGAGATGAAAGGGTGCTATTAATAAACTATTTTGGTTTAGTGAGAAAGAGTTAATGAAAATATTTTCAATGTCTAAATATTCTTTCTGAAAGTTCTCAGAGTTGCTTATTCCTAAGCTCTCTTCTCTTTCCAATATACAGGACACCTGGACCAGCCACATTGTTCTAAATTAAATGGTGATTGCTATTACTAGGTGAATGGAATTGAAGATAAGATGGCTATGAGAAATTTCTGTCTGGCTCTCATAACTAATGGTCTCAAGTAAATGGCATTCAAATCACAGATAGTCACCTCTGGGAAAGAACAAACCCTGTACTTCTGAACTATCAGTCTGCTGGGTTTTCTTTAATGTTAACATCTTTCTAACCTACTCTCCTGCTGTGCTTCCACAACATATTCAGAATAAAACAATGGTCACTAACAAGTTTTTCCCTCCTGGTATATTAATTATAACAACTGTTAGAGTTTTGCAATTTCTTTGGTTTCATTATTATTTCAGCTTTTAGATATTCATTTTTTTAAAATTTACAATGCTCTTAAAAAGAAATTATTGCTCAAAGCAAATGAAACTATATTTAAAGCAGTGAAATAAGTAGTTTTATAACATTTTTCTAAACATTTTTGTAATTCCTTTTATAGAGATTAAGTTCATACCAGCTTTTATCTTATTATTAAGTACATATGTTTCAACTATAAAACAGACTCCAAACACATTACAAATTTTAAAAGTGTTTTGGAATCCCAAAAGACCTCAAAATTTGGTATATTAAGTACAATTTGTTCATTGAATGTAGACTAGCTCTTGGAAATTATATGCTGTGAATCTGAAGTCATGTCACGGGGCTTTCAACTCAAGGCCAGGATAATGATATATTTTGTTAATAATTCACAGAATGCTGACTTGGAGTCTTGGAGGAATTGATTTATCTTTTAGAACACAAAACACAATCTGAACAGTAACTTGGCTAAGATTGTTCCCTAATCGGAAACATAGTTATATTTATTATACAACATATCCTCCCTCACCTCCTTCATCATCTCAAAAATCAAGAGGGGTTAGGTGGTCACACATTTGATCATTTCTTCACTCAGTAAATATCTATCAAACATCTACTGAGTGCCAGGCACTGGGATAGGCATCCATCTTAACCTCCTCCCCACGAATGAATATCTTCCTTTCCCTGAGATATTCCCTCAATATTTAGTTAGGAATGAAAATACGGTGTGATCAGTGCATTCTTAGGAACCTATAAGGAATGATGAACTTTATATAGAAGAGTCTTGGAAGGTTACACTGAGAGGTCCACATTTTAATTGACTGGGGGAGAAATTCTCCAGTCTGAGAAAAAAGGAAAAGGTATTCATTCCAAGCAGAGAAATCTACACATGTAATATTCCAAAGTATGAAAAGCTATGCATCTCAGAGTGGATGGAGCCCGGCATGCTTGTGAGGGAGAGCAAGGTGGGGGGCACCGGAAGAGAAGGTGGTAGATAGATGGCAAATGATTTGCAACAGATTTCCACCCAGGAATTTTAAGTAAGGAAGTGACAAGATTAGACTTGTCGTTTGGAAAGATAATATTTGCAAAAAGTTAAAATACAGTTTCACATATTAGCAAAAATGGGAAGAAATAGATGCTGTTGCGATAGTCTAGATAAAACAAATTATTGCTGATCTAAGGCAGAGGCAGTGAGGTGCAGAGGAGGGAATGCCTCTGGTAGTTTCAGGATATAGGTTTAGAGGTCTTAATGAGCTATAAAATGTGGGGGCTGATGGAGAGATTATAATTTTGGCAGCTATGAAAATATGAATGCCCTTAACTACACAAATATTCAAACAATGGATTTGAGGAGAGTCAAAAAAGGCAAAGTGGGAGAGACTTGTTGAGTTTCAAATGATAAACTGAATTTCACATGATGATCACCCATGCCCAGTAGATATGAGCAACAAACAGATGATCCAGGGAGTGTTAGAAGTTATAGATATAGAATTAGGGGTAAGTGTTCTGAATCTTTTTCTCTTCCCAAAATTCATATATTAAAATTCAAATCCCCAAAGTGATTAGGAGCAGGGACCTTTGGATTTTGAATGAGATTAGTGTCATTCACTCATGGTTTTCTTTTATAAGTGCTTGTTCCCCATCAATGGGATTAATGCCTTTATAAAATAAAGTCCCCTTGGAGATTATAGCTTATTAACTTCTTCTGCCATGTAAGGACATACCAAGAAGATGCTACCTATGAACCAGCCCTCACAAGACCTGGCTCTACTACTACCTTGATCTTAGGCATCCAACTTCCAGAACTGTGAGAAATAAATCTGTTTTCTATAAACTACCAGGCTGATGGTATTTTGTTACACCAACCTGAATTTACTAAGACAAACTAGTTATAGCAGATTTTATTAATGAGGTCACCTAATATATATATACCTCATACTTGAAGAACAAAGATCCAAGAATGGTATTCTGGTTAATTCCATATCTGTACCACTTGGTTTGTCATCATTAATTAGACTTTTGAAATATATTAAAGCTGAGTGGTCGAAACCATTGTTTAGGTACCATTGCTTATACAATCCCTGATACTTGACACTTTTAAGATAAATTGATATCATTGACACTAGTGAAATTTAATCTTAATAGATGCTTCAAAATAATCTAATTATCTACTTTTTATAACAGTCATATTCTTAATGTCTGTCAATTTCCAAGTTACTTGTTAAGGGCAGAAACCATAAAATCTAGCCTAATAGACACAGGTAAATAGACACATAGATATGAATATAGATATAGAATTAACTCAAATACAGGTAACATGTAATATACAAAGTACACATGTAAGTATAGATTGTTCAACATCTGTCTTCTTTGGGAGTTCCCTTTTAATGTTTTAGTTTCCGCCTCCTAATTTTTGTGATTTTATTCCTAAGAGAATTGTTTTAGGGCCATCAGGTCATATCCAGTTCATATTTGTCTCAGTACTTCTTGATTTGTTTATCAAGAGCGAGTGACTCACGCTTTTGACAAGATCTTTTAATTGCAGATGTGTGTAGGCACTGTAGCAATGTCATTCTGACACAGTGTGCCAGGAATGACCCTAGCAGAAATCCCAAATGTATCTGAGAATGCAAGGTGTAAGAGGCACCATCCTTTGGTTAGACTTATACAAAATTAGAGTTAATTGAGGTCTCCTCAGTCAGTTGCCCAGCAATTTCCATTAGCTGTGCCATTTTAGATGATTTTATCACTGTGAGCCTGAACTGAAAACGGGCCAGATTTCATTTTACCTCTTGTCTCTCTTTGCCCTACAAAACAGTGCAAGTTTAGGCAATTACATCCCCAAACACAGGGCCTAGGCAGATGTATATATGAGCCGTCACATAAAATCCCTACACATTTACACAGTGTATTTGGATAACATACACACATAATAAAGCTTTCCATAGATACTTTTCTTTCTATGTTCTCGCTTCTGAGTGAAATGGAAATCAACATGAGAGATCACTAGTATGTTTCACCCAGATGACATTATTGTCATATGTGCCATACCATAATTCATACATTAATATGTAAAATGACACTTTTTTAATAAAACGTGTCACTTTAATTTAGGGCTGAAGAAGACGACATACAAAAATATTTTCCAATTCATTAGGCCACAGGCCCAAAGAAATAAATCCTTCTGATGAATCCTGTCAACACATTGTAATTCCAACACTTCAATATTCTGAAATTAACCAGACCCATGCCACCCTCTACTTCACTATTTCAGCCTAAAATACTTCCAGAAAGTTCCCCAAGCGCTAGCTGTGAAATTACATGGTGTACTAATGGGAGTCACTAGGCAGGGGGTGAAAGAGGGTTTTTTCTGTAGAGTATAGCTGATTTCAGATAAGCAATGAGCTCATGTATCGGAAAAATGATTTGCTTCCTTTTCACATTTTACATACTGAAGCAGCCAAGGTAATTTTATGAGCAAGGATTTTGCTGTTGCTGTTGAGATTGTGATTGTGCATAAACAAAAGTCTCTTGCTGCAGCCCCGAAGCCTTTTTTGGTGGCATTTATTTATCATCTTTGGAGGGGTTCTTCTCCCTCATGGTACCATCTGGCACAGGTTTTTATGGAAGTGCCATTACAAGAAAAAAAATGAATTGGTTAGTTGGCTGCCATTGCTCTTCTATTTTGATTCCTCGGCAGTTCAGATTATACCCGCCTGAGGCCAGCAAAATGCCATAAGAGACTTGGAATTTTTCCTATAGGCATTGGTCTTTCAGAACCTGCCTCCGACCACCTTCTAAAGACAGAGTCAGCCCCTTAAAAGCCAATGGGCCCCAAACCTACTATATCAGAGAATGTTCACTATTGACTTTGATTATGTCCCTTCAAACATCTTCTGGGCTGGGGGCTTTGTGAGAAATTTGACTCATTTATAAAGCATAGATTCCTAGGAAATAATCTAAATCATGACAAACATACTTTCATTTTCCAAGCCCTCTGTTGATTTATTCTTCCCTAAAACATTCAGCCATGTTTACTGAACACCTACTACGTGCTAGAGTTTGGGATATATCTGTGAATAAAATGAATATACCTGCCAGGCATGGTGGCACATGCCTATAATCCCAGCAACTCTGGAGGCTGAGGCAAGAGGACTACAAGTTCAAAGCCAGCCTCATCAACTCAGAGAGGCCCTAAGCACCTAAGTGAGACTCTGTCTCAAAATAAAAAATATAAAGGGCAGGGTATGTGGCTCAGTGGTTAAATACCCATGGGTTTAATTCTAGGTGCAAATAAATAAATAAATAAGTAAAATCCCTGCTTTCAAAGGTTTCTGTGATGAAATAATTTGAGAAAACCTGTGTTAAAGGAGACTTTTTAAAAACAAAGTCCTTCCTGTGGAGACTTAGCATAGCTGTTAATATGCTAAAGAACACTGTTAAATTCTAAGAGAAAAAGGAAAAACCTGTAGTTTTTCCTCATGTTTGTTTTATTGGAGTTTAGTTTGTTTTTAATAGGGAGCATCCATTTGGACCATACTGCTTCAGGTACAAAGCATTGTTTCTTTTCTACATATTCCTAACTCTTAATCATGTTCACATATCAGATATTCTAAATGGAAATCCATTGACTCAGGCACTAGAATGCTATGTTATTTTAGAGGCCTAATTTGTCATACATTCCTGAATTTTAAATGTAACAATATTAATTAAATTTACATTTCTGATTCTTCAATAATTCAAAAATAATAAATAAGATGATATTGGAGGCCATCTTAACACATATGTTAGGTCCTGTGCTGAGTACTTTTTGCCTATGGCCAGATACAAATCTTTAAAAACACTGAGTGATCCAGTAACTATTATTATCTTCATTTTTTATGTGAAGAAAGGGAAACACAGATAGCACCTCACTGAAGGCCGCACAGCTATGCTGAAGTGGAGCTAAGATTCACCTACCAGCAGGCTGCCTCCAGAACCTGGGGTACAGTTATCACATTGAGGAACACTGTGAGTAATCTTTCAAGTCATTATATTTGCTATTCATTTGGTTGCTATATTTGTTATTTCTGTGATACAATTGTAGAGGACCCTCCATCCCAAACTTACCCCTTCAATCAATTACAGCCATCCCCAGTGGATGTTCAAAACTGCAGACAATACTGAACTCTATATATACTAATATGTTTGTGTGTAAAAGATTAAGGGTTAATTTATAGATTGAACATGTTAAGATAGTGACAGCAACAACAAGAATAATTTTAACAATGTACTATCATAAAAGTTATTTAAAACTTATGAATTATTTATTTGTGGAATTTTCCATTTAATATTTTCAGACTGTGGTTGACCATGGGTAACTAAGATTTGTGGAAAATAAAATTATTGATAAGGGGAGAATGTTAAATGGTTCTCAGTGCTCAGTAAATGGTAATTGTTGTGTAGGGAGAGCCCTTATTACATTTGTATTGCTAATTCTAATCTGCTGAATATGTAGTGTAAAAATATTATAATTTTTCTAACCACTAGGTTAGACTTTTATAGATCACACTGTTCTACACTGTTTCTGTTCTCTCTGACTTATTTTATCTGAGGCAGTAGACACCTGGATGTAAAAGATGGTAGTAAACACAGCAAAGAGAAGAGAGAAAAGAACTTAGGGGTAAATTGTGTTCTTATTTTAAAAAGATGAATGGAAGAAGAATTAATGAAAAGGATAAGATGGGCGAGGGATAGTCTATGGGGTACAGAAGGATAGAAAAGGAAATGTCATTCTGATGTGTCCCAAAATTTATGGGGGGAAAATGTACCATAATATTTTATGTGCAAGAAAAAAGGGAATGACTGTATAAAAAGTAACCCCAATGATGCTAGACATTTAAAACATTAAATTCATTTGTCAGAATGGATATATGTATGTGAATTTATCAGTAATTTCACTTAGGCTGTTATAGAGACAATTTAAATTTCACAGTGTAGTGAAGAGCAGCTACTTCATAGTATTGAATTACATAAGTTTCAACAGGTCTATCATATTGACTTTTTTCATCAACATCTTTCAAAAATAAATCGAATTTGAAAGATTCTCTATCTTAGGATGATTTGTCCTATCAGTATTTAATCCCAGATCCCTTCCCTCTTGGTTCAAATATCTATTGGACATCTCTCTGCTAGTAATGCTGCTAATTACTATGAGATGTACAAAGATGAATAAGGAAAGAAGCTTAAGTGGTATTCCCCATGCCAGTTATGAAACAGTAAGAAATTTTGTTTCACTGTGCAGGGTGAAACAAAAAAAGTCACAGGGTTTTGAATGTAGATTGTTAATGAAAACAGAGAGCAATGAAGATTTTTGAACACTCATAAAATCTTGTGAAGGTACTGTTGAATGAAGGCTAACCTTGCAGTGGTGTGCAGGGCAGGTAGCAGCCAAACTGTGGTGGGTTTCTGGAGTCATATATAACTAAGATGATGAGGGCTTGATATAGGATTATTAAAGAAATGGTACAAAAGGGAACAAAGGGCATGCTCCATCCAAAAAGAATCCAACAGCCAAATGAGCCAAGAACAGAGATAGGATTCGGAGAACAACTCACTGAGAAGGCAGATAGGGGAATGAAAGAGTGGTCTAAATTTTAAGCCCAGATAAGTAGGACTTGGGATCCTCAATGGCCAAGACACACTTTTGGGAGCAAGCCACTTTGGAGGGTGAGATGCTAAGTTCTGTTTAATCATGTCAATTTAAGGAAATAAGATGACTTTGAAGCAAACAAGCATCTCAGGTTATTGCAAACACAGGAGCAGAGTCCAGATGAGCAGACAGGATGACAAATCTTAAACTTTAGACCATCAGCCAGAGAAGGCAGGGCTGTGAGAGTGGTGAAGCCAAGTGTTTTACCATATTGAATCTGAAAATTGTGTCCTTAAATCCCAGCTCCCTTGCATCTTCTTGTCCTCTTTATCTTTGCCTTACATGGACTTGTACTTTTCTGTTTCTTTTGCATTACGTTTCTGCTACCTAATCTCTCTATCCACTGTTTATTTCTCCTTCAGCTGCCAGCCCAGCTAACCTAAACCAATGCACCAATGACTGGGCCTTTGCTGCTTTTTTTTCCAACACCTTTATAACACCCGCAAATTAGAACCTTGGGTGGCATAGAGGTTGTGTATTGGTCTTTTTTTTTTTTTTTTTTTTTTTTTTTTTTTTGCTGGGGGTCACAAAATTGAAAATTCCTGACACAAACCACTTAGGAAGAAAAGAGCAGCATTTTGCTCACAGTTCTGGAGTCTGAAGTCTAAGCAGCTTGGAACAGGTTTTGTGGTAAGGGCCACCCCTTGGCTGCTTCACCGCATGGCACCCATAGAGACCGTGAGAGCCAATGCATGAGCAGGCAGATGAAACCTCCAACCAGGAGCAGAGAGGATGGGAGGGGCCAAGCCTGCTCCTGGAAAACTCAAGAGTTCACAGGAGAACCACCTCCCACTCCCAGGGACCTAAGGACCGCCCACTAGGCCCCACCTCTTAAAGGTTTTACCACCTTCCAATAACACGACTCTGGAGACCAAATCTCCAGTCACGTTGGATCTTTGGGGGATACTCAAATCACTCCGAAACCGCAGCACAGAGTGTTCACAGACGTTCCGTGTGCTGTCCTATCCTTGCCAGCCTCCTTGGTAGTTAAGACCATATGACCAGCTCTGGAGGGTAGACTCTGAGAAGAAGGAAGGAGTCACCCTTCCAGCTCAAGGCAGATTCTGTGTCTCTGAGTTCCTGTTTCCCTTTCGTGACAACATTGGAGGCCATGTGCTCCAGACAGTGTCACCCCAGGATGGAGGAAAACCCACATGACTTTGTGTAAACAAGGAATAAACCTTGGTTGAGCTAAGCACTGAAATTTAGGGAGCGGTCTGTTGTGGCCACTAGTATTATTGACAACAACTCACATAGCAACCTACAGGATCTGTTGTTGGAGGATGAATGAGCCATTTCCAAGAGAAGTTAGAGCATCAAAAAGCAAGACAAACCTGTCCTTGGAAAGGAGATTTTGTACTGTCTGTATTTTAAATTTGCCCCTTTAGATTTTGCATCTTGTTTGTCCCTGCATTCCCATGTCATGAAGATTTGATGTCATTGAATAAGAAGGATTCTTAAATTTTATCATGTATTAGCACATAATGTGGGGCAAGCTTCATAGATGTGAAGACCACTCCTTCTAGTACCCTTGTTCCCTATAAAAATCCACCAGTTATTTATTATTGCATATTCTACTATGCTTAAATGCTGTACAAACAGCACATAATAGCAATAATAAAAATATGCCTATGGACATTATCTTGAGGACCTCATGTTGAACTTAAACATATACATATTATAGTTTGACAATCATTGCACTTTTTCACTCTATCATGGGCACTGAATACTTCTCAGATAAAGTTCAGTTATGTACTTAATTATGTGATAGACTTCTTTTGTTTTAAATGCAACTTTTTTTTGGTGGGAAGTTATTGATGGATACATTCCTGTGAGTATGTGTGCTCTCCATAGAAACAGTTCTTTTCTAAGTGCAGTAAATATTGAGAATTCAGGAATCATTGAGAGGTTTGAAGCCAGAGCTGTCTGCTTAGAGTTAATCACATTTTCCCTCCCAACCCCCCAAAATAGCTGAGGTTGCATAAGTGATGTGCAGTGTGATTAGGGTTTACAGAGCACAAGGCATAAGATATTTACAAAGTTTTGGCATGAAATCTACTCTATGCTAACACTATACTTTTTCCCACACAAATCTGGGGAAAAGGGCATCTGGTTCCTTATTTTGTTTGTGGATGGGCTCTTTGCTAGTCTGTGGAATTCCTACTCCATTACAAGCCAAAGTTCGAAGCTATGACACACAAAAAGTTCAATTCTTTCCATATTTAAGATCACTCATAACATCATATCTACACAATCATGCCGTTAGAGTGGTTGAGTTGGTTTTTCAATTCTCAGAATGATCTAATAAAATCATCCTTGTGGTTTAGATGGTTGAAGAACCATCCTTTGAGAAGGCTGCTGAAAATGAGGGTCACCCAAAAGACAGTGGATGCTTTCTCCAAAGACAAATTCATATGAAATGCATGACTTTGGAAGCTGATAATTTTAGCAAAATAAAATAACTGGAATGGGGGTGGGGTGGAATTGGGAGTGGATCTCTGTAAATACCATAGTCATCCAGCAGTGAGCAAGTATTCAAAAACACAGAGTGTATTTAAAACTGAAGTGTTTCTTGTAAAAGGCTGAGAATTATCAAAGTTGGGCAAGGTTCAAATCTAACACTTGGTGCCAGCATAATTTTGATTTAGTAAGGGAAAAAAAGAGTCTAAGCTTTGTTTAAATTTTGGCACAAGGAGAAGTGAAAAGGTTTTTGCTTATATCTTTGAGACTCAGGGTGTGCCAGGTGAAATATTAAGGATTATATATAGCTTAGCTCTTATTCCTCAAAACATACATTTAAGAAACTTTTATTATGGTTTTTCTCCGTTTTACTGATGAACTCAAATTTTTGTGTACTAACCCCTCTTTGTATCAAATTGATCTGTAAATTCTGAGCACTGTATACCAGTTTGCCACACCTTCCCTCCAAATACCTATGTATTACACACACACGCACACACACACACACACACAATTTCTGAAAGAATGCAGGCAAAGGCAAATCTCCAGTATCTGAGCATTTCCTATGGAGCTGGGTGTTTCTGAGTATTTTCAATAAAATTATGTATTTACATAATTTCTTATTCAAAAATTAGGATGTGGCTTAATTACAGTTATCTCCAGTTAAAACCATGTCAGAACTCTATGCAATAATTAGGACCCAGCCATAGCTTGTGTCACTCCTCTTTTATCAGCAATCCCTCTTTACACATTATTTAAACCCATTTTCTGTTGCTATAATAAACTACTTGATGTTGGGTACTTTAAGAAAGAGGTTCAGCTCACAGTTTTATAGTCTGAAAGCCCAAAATTGGGAGGCCCCATCTGTTTGGTGTCTAATGAGGACTGCATCATAATGTGTTTGATGGTATCATGGCATATGCAAGAGGGAGGGATCACATGGTGAGCAAGGAAAGAGGTGACCTTGTTCTTTTTAAAATAATCTGACCTCTTAGGAACTAATTTTGTTTCCTACAGGAACTACTTTCACCCTCCTGAAGGCAGCACCCCCAAAGACCCAACCACCTTCCAATAGGCCCCGGTTTTTAAAGATCTCACCACCTCAACACAACCATGCTGAGGACCAAGCTTCTAGCATATAATCCCTTGGGGAATACATTAAAAATGGGAACAAACTACATCCAAGCTACAGCACATCTCAACTCCCAGCAAGATCCTTGCCTAATGGGAAGACTTTACAACCACATCTGTTGCACTCCCCTGCCTTTAGAATTATATTCTTGCCTGAGATTCTCCACCTCCTACATTCTGTCAAACTGGGTCTCCAGATATTGCTAATGGTCAGAATCTTTCATGAGACTATGTGAACCCATGAAGATCTAAATACTACCCTTGCCAGAAACCACCTCTGCAACTGAGCTAATGCTTCTCGAGTTCCCCCATGGCCCTACTTAAGCCTGGCTCACTTCTACTTTCAGATTTCACCATTGAGCTCACCCACCATGTCTTACCAACCGAAGTGTACCAACAAGTACTGCCCAGGGCAAGTCTGGAAGTGTTTGCATGTTTTAGGTGATTTCAAAGTGTAAAACGGAGTAGTTTGAACCCTGAGAACATCTGGCATTTCCTTCATTTGGGCCACTAGCAAGTATATGGCAACTGGACAGTTTTCATTTAGTTAACCAATATGAATATTTTGTGGATCTTCACGGACAACTGCCAACAATTCCTCCCATTCCTCTCCTCCTAGTAAGAAGAGTAGTCTGTTTCCCTTCCACTTGAATTGGACTGGCCTTTCCATGTGCTTTGATCAACAGACTCTATGCCAAGTTTGGGGCTTGGCACATTCTTTACTTTCTTGGAGCCTAAGCCACAGTGAAAACAGCATATCAACCTCATTGGAGAGGAAAAAAGAAAGAGATGGAAAGAGAGACAGAGAGCAAGAGAGACCCAGGCCTTAGCTATTTCAGTCATCCCAAATGAGCAGACACAACATAAATGAAGCCATCTTAATCCCCTAATCTCAGCTGAGCTCTTAACTGAATTCGAGGTGACCACCAGCTGACACCACCACATGGAGCAAAAGGACCACCCAGCTCAACACTTCACGATGTAAAGTGTTAACTCATTGTTGTTTTAAGTCACCAAGTGTTGAGGTGTGTGTACACAGAAGTATAGAATGGAGACAAGCACATTCCATGCGCCCTCCATCCTGGCCAGAGTGGATCCATACATATTGATTGCAAAAGTTGACTTCTATTACTGATTATGAAGTTTCAAGAGTAAATATCCCTGTAGGAAGATCTCCTGGACTCTCTAATTAACACTCCCTGCCCCCATCCTCGGAGCAGTTTCAGGGAAGTGGCTAAGTGCCGGGGCCTGTCATGTGCCTCTTTTCTTGGAAGTGCCTTCTGGGGATGGGGAATAATTTTCAATCCCGCTCTTGACAGAAGACTCCTCTCTCAAGAGCGGGCTCAGGAGTGAAGTTGCTTCTGTGTTTATTTTCTAATACTCTGACACTACATTTTGTCTCATGTGACATCATGTACAAACCACGTTCTTCCCATAACCAGTTGTTTGCCTTCAAATATTCATAGAAATTCCACAATAGCCTGGCAGGACTTGAGTTTGGCAGTGATTCTAGCTGATGTTTAACATTTCTTGTTCTAAACACCATGGATTAGGCTATAGATTTCAAGAAGAAAAGGACAAACATTTCCCTGAGAGGTTGTTATAAAAAGAAACTTGCAAATAAGATACTTATATTCAGAAAAAACAACCAACAGTTGTATCTTAGTGTATTTTCATTCTGGAAGGTCGTGATTAAAGGGTATTTTATTCTATTTTGAACCAGTAAAAGCCCCCCAGTGGGAGCAGCAAGGAAGACTTCAGTTAGCTCTTTCAGGGCACTAGGAAGCTTTTGGATAAATTGCCAAGTCACTATTGTGTGATGGTTTGATGGCCTAGAGATCATTTGAGTCCCTACAGGTAGACAGCTGTTAACTATCTCTGAGCTCCTCTGACTCCTGGAAATTAAGCGAAGATGAAGCTGTTTGCAGCTGCAGTCGACAGAGCTGCCATCTGCTTGGCTCCCTCAGAAGCTCTTAGCCAAGGACTTTGCATCTAACTGCTTCACAGCAGAGCGGGCAGTTTTCTGTAGGGAACTGACTTGAAGGTCACCTCTTGCCATCTCCAGAAGGCATTTCCAGAATGAAACACATGGCAGCCCTGACCCTTTGTAATCTATCTCAGCTACTGTTCCAATACTGCTCCAAGGACAGGGGAGACTCTCCATGTGATATTCTCTCTGGCACTTTGACAGTGTAGCCACTTACCTCCAGATGAAATCCTCTATCCCTTGAAGTTTGCCCATTTTGTGTCCTTCTCATTAGGCTCCTTGCCTTGGGCAAGTACTTCTCTCTGCAGTACCTCATTCTCCAACCCTCAAATACACTAGTACCATAGAAATAAGTCTTCCTTTCTCTGTTTTTTTTTTTGACTGAATTTTTGATGGTCTGAGATGTCCCTTTCACTCCTCTGACATCCATCTACATCCCAAACTAACATACTCAAATTTCAGTCCCACATCTCCACCTTCCAATTGTATGTCTCTTATTAGACTTTCTATTATTTCCCAATGAGGATTTCCAAAGCAAAATTAATCCTATTTCTACCCAAGTGATGTCTGAATCTCAACTCCTCTATCTGCTTACTCAGGTTTTGGAGTTTGGATTACAGTCTATAAGCTATTGATTTATTAACTTCCATGCCCAATATTACAACCATAAACTAAAATCCTCACCACCTAAAATCTGGAAACTTGTAATCATTTTCTTATTCTTTGCCTTACCTCTATTATTTTGACTTTGAAAACTAACCTAGATACTTCCACAGGAATTTCTCCAGTGCAATTCTTCCCAATTTAAATCATTTATTCATAAACCTCCAATTAAACTTATGTGCAATATAAATGTCTCCATTCTGGCATTCAAAGTCTTTAACAACATGGCCGTGACCTATCAACGTGTATATATATATATATATGTATATATATATATATATATATATACATATATGTATATATATATATATACACACATATATATATTGAGTGCTATAGTTTGGATTTAGACGGTTTCCCAAAAGCCCATATGTTAACGGCATAGTCCCTAGCTTGGTGGTCTTGATGGGTGGTGGAAGCCCTAAGAGGTGGGGTTTAGGTGGGAGGGCTCTAGGTCAATGAAGGGATGTCCACGAAGCAAGTGGTACAACCTTGATTCTTCCTCTTTCTTTCTTTTAGTTCCTGCCATGGAGTGAGCAATTTTGCTCTGCCGTGCACTTCTGCTTTGTTACGCGGCCTCACTCCAGGCCTAAAAGTCACAGGGTCAGTTCATCCTGGATTGAAACCTCCAAACCTCAGAGCCAAAAGAAATCTTTTCTCCTTATAAATTGATGCATCTCTGATATATATTATTTTGATGGAAAGCTAATACAGTGAGCCTCTCTCTTGAACAATCTCAGAGGGCACAGTATGTGAACCACATTTTGAATCTTCTTTCATACTGTAGTCCAACACAGAGGACCTAGTCAGAACATGCCACGTAACACTTCTACCTCTAGGTCGTTGCCTCTCCGTCTGTGCTGTGCTTACCTGTCCTTTCGTCTTGCTTATCTTCATTCTCCCTTTTCTCAAATTCTCGTCCTTTCCCCTGAGAATTCTTCCACTGCTTTATCCCAGAGTCATGAAGCAGTTCATCACTTGAATCATTGTTTTGGCACTTGCCCTCCTCTAGGCACTTGAATCCATGTGGTCATTCTTCGTGTGTGATCCATTTCTGGGATCAGAATAAAACCTCCTATATACCAGGAACTGCATCTGAAGTTATATGTAGCTTCAACATCCATTGAAAATGATGCTTATGATGACAGGTTCAAACGTTTTTCTCACATACAAATCCCATAGCTTTAAGTAAAAAATAAGGGATTTTTTTGGCAATGCTTAGGCAGAAAGATTTGAACAAAGGGAATGGATAGCTCTATTCCTCATAACCATATACCACCTTTTCTTTTACTCTTAATAACTAATTTTATATTCCAACAAATTGATTCACCTCAATCATCAGGGACCAGCAATAACAGCCAGCCAGGTTGGGGCTAGCACTACCTCGTGGAAGCTACTGCTTACAGCATATGGTATTGCTAACCAGCGCTAGACAAAGTTCTCTCCTATACCCTCTTGATTTTCTTTTCATCCCTCTTCTTCCTCTCTTTGCTTGGGTAATCCTACTTTTCACACATCTAACCCTCAAACCTTTCCATTTTGGCCTTTCTCTCCTCTTTTCTCACTCTACTTGCTCAAGGAGGATGAACCCCAAGCCTGTTTCCAGCAGTGACCACTTTCCAGACACATATTTGGCACTGCCATCTGCAAGGCTTCCCTCAGATGTTCTGCAGGCACTTTAAACTCAACACCTTGTCCTTTCTTCGTTTCTTCCCCATCTGTCTTGGCCGATGGCATTGCCATCCTCTCAGGCACCAGGCTCAGGGTCATCATCCATTGCTCACTCTCAACCCCAACCTTTGTCTCCTTTGTTTCATCTCTTAAATAATTTTTCTTCTTCCAAATCCTGCTGCTATGTCTTGGTTTAGGTACTTTGTATCCAGCAGGACAATCAGCACTAGCTGCTACAGCTGTCAAATTTGGAAATCTTTGTAGCTTAGAATAAAAAAGACTTGTTACAGATTCACCCAAATCAGAGGGAAGATGAGTGATTTCCACAGTGACCCTCTTCCATGTGGCAAATCAGGATCCATTCTGCCACCGTCTTGTGACTGCTCTCTCAAACTTTTGTGAAGAAGAGAGAAAACACATCAGCTCACTACTGCCTTAAGCAAAAAGAAATGCACTTTATAAGCGACCACAGCAGTAACAGACTATTGACCAGAATGAGTTATATAATCTCACTTCATTGCAAGAAAGTCTGGAAAATATAGAGACGCACAGAATACGTGGTGAAGACTCAGTGTCTGATAGGCTCTTTATCTTTCTCATCTGAATTAATGCCATTTCTAACTAGTTTCTCTAATTTCACTTTTCTCTTCCACGCCACCTATACCCCTTCGCTGGAGAGATACTTTT
The DNA here is from genome assembly GCA_004027875.1 of Aplodontia rufa. Lineage (NCBI taxonomy): Eukaryota > Metazoa > Chordata > Mammalia > Rodentia > Aplodontiidae > Aplodontia > Aplodontia rufa. The sequence continues at coordinate 21,230 of PVKS010013369.1, read as the reverse complement.
TATTATTGTATATTTTTGATAAACCATAAAACTGATCATGTCACTTCCCTTCAGCGTTCATCAATGAATCTTTACTATTTATGGAATAAAAAAAAATCTGGCTTTAAATTATTTTTCTATTACCTTCATATCTATAAACCCTTAGATAGAACCACACCAGATGAAATATTCTGAACATTCTGTTCATTCTCTCATTTTAGTGGCTTAGTGCATATGGTACCCTCTTCCTGGAATATGTAGAAAATGCAATTTAAATGTTTTGACTTTGCTCTGAATTGTTATGTTAATGTAAACATTGAATGTCGCTCCATCCAGAAAAAAAATATAAGCAAACAAACCCAATTCTTATAGTTCCCCTTATCTCAGGAAAACAGACCTAGGGCTTAGTTTACTTCTTTTCTCCTTAAATTAAGAATGCAGAACCACAATTGGCTATAATTCCATTCTGTGTACACTGTAATCCCTCAAAAAGCCAGTGGTGAATGATACTGCTTTTCTGAAGACAGGTTCCAGATCCCTAATGAAGCTATTAGAGGAAAATTTGGAGATACTTAACAGCTGATGAATTTCATATAAGAATTGGAGTATTTCCCTTCTGGTCCAGTCCATAACCACACTAGCCAGTTTTCTCTGCCAGAAATTACTCCTGGGATCAGGTTTATATCTGGATGTAAGGGAAGATGAGGTCTTTGCTGTTGACAGCCTAAGCCACTAGCAGCTAAGATTATTCAAACACAGAATAAGAAAAGTTCCCTGGGGAAGCCAGGCTGCTTTAACAACAGACCAAGGAATTAGTGGGAAGGCAGTGTAGCTCAGTGGAAGCAGTCAGAGGGCTGAAGACAGACAAATCAGAGGTCAACTCTACTAAGAAGTCTTGTGAGCTCTGGAGGTTACTTAACTCCTCCAAACCAGATTCTTCATCTCTATCTTTTCCAGGAATGACATGGTGATTCTATAAAACAACGTGTGACAGATAACTTTTTTTGAGATGTTAGTTTGTATTTTCTCTCTATCTCCTCCCCAGCACACATACACATGCTCACATCTTTGGGCTTCCTTTAGTCAAGGACTTTCCACCACTTGAAGGAGAATTCTGTCTCACTAGAAATATAGCCTTTGTCCTGTTTGCACTGTCAAAGTTCTCAGAGGATATACCAGTACCATAGGGGATGTGAGAGAAACACCAAAAACAAAGAAAACCATAGATGGGAAAGCAGAAGAGGAAATCTACAAATGTTTGTGTAGCAGCACCCTGGAGAGGTAGTGAGAACTCAAAAGATGTGGGAAGGAAGGCTGTACTAAAGACAGAATGGCTCTATCTTCCCATATATTCCCAGGCTGTGGGCACGTTGCTGAAAGCTCAGATCTACACAAATTGAGGGTCTCAGAAGCAACCAGTATGGCCTGAAAATAGGGGGATGTGGGTGCCTTTTACTACAGAGCATAAACAGTAATGACCGAGAACAATTTCCCTGCCACTTAGGTAGGACAAAGGCTGAAAACCTTGCTTCATTTTATTTTTTTCTAAACTCAGAAATAATATTGTTATGGTTTAGGTATGAGTTGACCTCCAAAAGTTCATGTGTGAGATAATGCAAGAATTTTCAGAGGTGAAATGATTTAGTTATGAGAGCTTTAACCTAAATAGTGCATTAACTGCTAATATAGATCAGCTGGGAGGTAACGGTAGGCAGATGGAGAGTGGCTGGAGGAGGTGGTCACTGGATGCTGACTTTGGGGTTTATCTCAGGTCCCTGGTGAGTAGAGTTTTCTCTCTCTGCTTCCTGTTCCCAAGTACTGACCTGTTTTCTTCCACTATGACATTCTGCCTCACCCCAGGCCCAGACCTATGGATTCAATCATAAGCTGAACCTCTGAAACCATAAGGCAAAATAAACTTTTCCTCCTCTAATCATTCTTGTGGGACTTTTGTTCACAGCATCAAAAAGCTGACTAAAACAATTATGTTCCTTGACACCCAAGTTTTGGATTACAAGACTTGTGTGCTCCCAGCGTTTTGTGAATTGAATATTTGTGTCTCCCACAAATTCCTGTGTTGGGTCCCCACATCTCAGAGTGACAGTATTAGGAGGTGGGGCCTTTGGGCAGTGATTAGGTTGAGATGAGATCAGGAGGGTGGAGCCTCCATGATGGCATTTGTATCTTCATAAGGAGAGGAAGAGACACTAGACCACCTATCAAGTGGGGACATAGCATGAAGGCAGCTGTCCACAAGCCAGGAAGGCTTTATGAAAAATCACATCTGCCATCACCTTGAGCCTGGACTTCCTAGCCTACAGCACTGTGAGAAGTAAGCATTTAGACCACCAGTCTGTCGGATTTTGTTTTAGTGGCCTGAGCTGATAAAGACACAGTATAAAGTCCCTTGCACTTGCACTTGGTAAGTCTTCAGGAGAGATCAGTGCCTCTCCGTGAGAAACAAAAATTTGGGTGGTCCATTTTCAGAATATAACCTTAATTGAATCCAATTATAGCCATTTTAATTATAATCCTTCCCTTTTCCCACCCTAATTTGAAAATTGGCCAATGGCATAGATTATACCCCGGAGCTCCACCAATCAGGGAAAAGGGCAACACTGCATGGAATTAGAGATATGAGCAGGTAGACGCCCAGGTTCTGGTAGGGCGGGCTTCTGGCAGAAATAAAGTTTGCCTTGTCCACTCTGTGTTTCAAACACATGTTCAATTGCTTCCTGCACCTTGGTACTTCTAACACTCTCCTTTTCCACAATACCGTTCTCCTGTTGCTATGAACAATGACAAATGCTCGTCTACCCACACTTTCACATTAACCCAAATTTATCCTCTAGGAATGAAAGTTCTTTACCATGGACAAAATCTTTCCATCACAACCACCGTGAAAGCTTATTATGCAAAATTCCTGAAACAGCACAACAACTCAAAAATCTCACAAAGATAAAATGATAAGAATACATAGCCATTTCCAGTGTCAGTACTTCAGAGGATCTGGCATGATTCTGTGGAGAAGGGAGGCTTAAATATCAACTTACTTACCTTGGCATTTTGCCCAAGGTTTGTTTTCAAGGCAGTTCTCATGAGATCAAGACTTGGAGAGTATGTGCAGAATGATCGAGGTCATTGGGGATTTCACTGTCCTTTTTAGTTCTAGATCACAGGTTGGTAAGAAACAAGCTCATGGGCTAAACCCAGCTCAGTGATACATTTTATAAACAAAGCTTAGACCACAGCCATGCCTGTTTACCTATCATCTAAGAATGTTTTGGACGATACCATTATACTAGCAGGTTGTGTAGCTGATCCAGAGAAGTATGGTCAGAGAAGTATAATATATATACTACCTAATGCTTTCCTTAAAATGTTTGCTTTTCCCTGTTCTAGATCACACATGCAATGGGATCACACAGATAGAGCAAGGTGGCCCCAGCCACTGTGCAAGCAACTTCACAGTTCACCATTGTTGAAATAGGGCCTATTTCCATGTGAGAGGATGCTAGAAGCATCCCTTTCTGTCTTCTATCATACCCACTTCTAGAGTCTTTACCCACCTCCACTTGAGCACATAGCAAGTGCCAAGTCTTATTCAGTACAGTTGGCACTGGGGTAACTAAAGGGTCACAATGATCTGTCCTCAAGGAGCTTGCGATCTACTGCAGGAGATAAATATCAAAGACAGTGGCATCTGGGATGCTTCAGGGCATTACACCAAGGCAGTAAAATCTTCCTTGATTCTGAAATTAGAACGGAGGTACCTTTGAAGTAGGGAGCTCCTCAACGTGAGCTTCCTATTTTCTGCTAACATAGATGAGACTAAGGGAAGAAATAGTTCTTCTGCTTCTTTATTCAGTGCTCTCATATTTCTTTTCTTTCTTTTTTTTTTAAAGAGAGGGGGACAGTGAGAGAGACAGAGAAAGAGAGAAACGACTTTAGTTTTTCACATGGCCTTAGTTGCTCCAACACTTAGTGGTGTTGGGGTTTGAACCCGGGTCCTCGGGCTTGCCACGCAAGCACCAAAACCACTGAGCTGCCAGCTCCAGCCCTCATATTTCTTGTGATATGAGTAAGTCTAAAGAAGTTCCATTTACATTCAGAATGCTGGGAGAAGACTCAGGATTTATGGGTCCAAAGGCCTTCTACGTGTATCAGTATTGTCTTACACCACACCCACTCTCCCAGCATAACTATCTTGAACAAAGAGTTCTGACAGAGATATCATGTGATTTAATATTCAGATTAATTGAATAAGGTATTAAATATTTTATTTTACTTATTGTATTTATTAACTGTATTTACCATTTTTATTAAGTTATCTTAAATATTTGAACCTTTTTTCATTTGTAAAATATTTATTTAATGTTCAATTAAATAAATCACCTTTAAAATCTGGTTCAAAATTTCACTTAGGTTACTCTTTAGCAACCACACCAGATATTAAACCTAGAATACCTGGCAATTCTTTCTTCCACAAAGAAAGTTGTATTGTACAAGCTTCATTGATAGCACAGTTCAATGAAAAGATAAATCAAAACATGCCTAGAGGGGCTGGAGCGGTGGCTCAGCGGTTTTGGAGCTTGCCTGGCAAGCATGAGGACCCAGGTTCAAACCCCAGCGCCAACTAAGTGTTGGAGCAACTAAGGCCATGTGAAAAACTAAATAAAGTTCTTTCTCTCTTTCTCTGTTTCTCTCGCTGTCCCTCTCTCTTAAAAAGAAAACAACAAAAAAAAAACCATGCCTAGAATGACTCCTGACACATAACAGAGATCAATTAAATTAAATCTGAAATATATGAGACTATTTATTATCATTAATGGATTAAACAAGACCCCCCAAATAGTCTTTGTATTAAAATATATAGTTAATAAATTGAAGAAGCAATGTCCTTGGGGAAGCCTTGCCTAACATTTTCAGTACCACCTGTCCCCAGAACACTTACACACAGGACACTTATCATATTCTACCTGTTTTTCGTGTGTCTCCACTGGGAGACTTTGAACTTCTAAGCTAGCTGTAATTAACTCCGGGATTTAGTATGGTGTCTCACTCAAAGTAAGTTGAACAGGATTCTCTACATTTAATATTAATTGTCTGAGTTATAAACAAGCGTAATGTCCCCAAAATGCCAGAAACAAATCCCTATCCCCAATGTGAGGATTATTGTTTGAACTTTTAACTCGATGGATATTGTTGCCATGGCACAGTCTCCCTAAGGGAAGCTCTGCTCTGAGGCCTCCCTGTTTGAAGGAAACAGCTTAATTACATTCTGAACCAGCCAGGAACCATATACTTCACAACCAGGAAAAGAATCAGACCTAATTTCCTCCCAGAAGGGAAATGGTAGCCATCATCTGAGCCCCAGTCATTAAGCAGACAGGATGAGGCAAAGAGCTAAATGCCGAAACTTGAATTGCAGCTACTTGGCCTGCCTCTGGTACCCGCCATCCAAACCCAGGTCCTGTTACGAAGTATTTTCTGAATAAGAGTCATTTCAGAGATAGGTTCTGGTCTGGGCATTTACCACAATCATTTAGTAGCAGCAAGTGAGAGACATGAGCTGTCTCTAGTGAAGAGGCATCATGGAAAAACTGGGAGCCAGCAGACCTCCCGAAACGCTGTGAGGACAGATAATTCGCCAGAGGAATCCCATACGGAGCTGGCACGTGGAGCTCTGGAAGGCATACAGCACAGAGGAAGGGTCTACTTCCAGAGTATATTTTCTTAACCAGAAACAGTTGTCAATGGAAGAAAAATAGTCCTTCTAGCCTTAATTAAAGGGCAAGAGGCCAAAGTTGGAGGAGTGTGCTAAACACTCAGAACGGGTAGAGGGAAAAAGCAAATTGTTATAGAGAATATCTGGTCAGAGGTAATTTTAGAAACTCATAAAGCCAAATTGGGACAAGGAAGAAAGGAGCACCTTTTGCATAAGAGATCTGATAGAAAACTATCAAATAAAACTGGGAGTTTACAGGAAGTGCTAAATGAGAAGAGACGTAATGGTGAACATTCCTATTTATACTGACTGGGTTAGCAAAATAATAAATAAATACAAAGGAATAAAGTGGATAATTTCTCCTAGGCACATATAATGTGTGTTATATGGAAGACTACCACCCCAGTCACACAGCCCAGAGATATCTCATGAATTAACCGTCATTAAAGTGGATAATAAACCCACTTTTCAAAAGCCACGCATGTTTTAACTGATTGTACTTATTAGGGCAAAGTACAACAAAATTAGGAAAAAATGTGAGTGAAGCAAGTTGAAATGCATCTTTTGGTTACATGAAAGAAGAGACCCAAGATTGGTGCAGGATGAGACTGAGCCTGGTGATTTGATGCCACAAGTCTCAGGGACCCAGTGTCCTTCTAAAGCACTTTTTGCTGTCTTTAGTATATGGTTCTCATCCTTATCATCTATGACAACTACAACCACAATATTAGCAGTGGGATTAGGAAAAGAAGAAAAACTATTGTCATTCAGACATCCAATTCTAGGTAATAATTCTGTGTGATTTTTTTTAGTCCTAACCACAGGTAACTGTTAGTCAGATTTCTGTCACTGTGAACAAAATACATAAACAGAGCAACTCAGAGGAGGAGAGGTCCATTTTTGGCTGGCTTGCAGCTAAAGAGCTTCAGTGCACAGACGCTGTGGATGTGAGGTGAGTCAAAGCATCAAGTAGAAAGGCCTGGTGAGAGAAAACTGCTCATCTTATAGTAGTTATGAACGGCAGAGATAGATAGAGAAAGAGCATGCACATGTGATCAAAGAGTCAAGAGAAAAATATATAACCAACAAGACATATCCCTAATAACCCACTTCCTCCAGCCGTCAAATGGATCAAACCACTGATTAAGTCATAGCTGTCTTAATTTAGTCATTTTGCTGCCTGCATTAGTGCAGAATCTTTTAGGGGACACCTGATATCCAAACCATAACATTCTTACCCCTCACCAAAAACTGATGTCCATCTCACAATGCAAATTGCATTTAGTCCATATCAAAGATTCCCCATAGCTTTAATAGTTCCAGCATTGCCCAAAACTCCGAGTGCAAGGTCTCCTTTAAGATTCAAGGCAAACTCTTGACTGTGAGCCCTTGTAAAGATCAAAAGCAAGTTACATATATTCAATATACAGTGGCACAGAATAAAATTTTCCATTCAAAAGGGAGGAGTAATTGCAAGACTTCGCTTGGCAGGCCTCGTAGGAAAATGTTGCCCTCTTCACACCAGACTTGGTGTACACCAGTACTCTTCAGTTCTCTGTAGGGAGTTGCTCAAAGCTTCAGCCCATTCTCCAACCTGCCCAGCAAGCGTTAAGTGTTGACAGTCATTAAATTGTGCAACTGGGTGGCTCTCTGCATCAAGCCCAGTATAGTTGAGTGAAATGGTTAAGCTTTCGAGAAATCTTAAGGCTGTACTATACTTTTGTATATTATCCTCATACTATTTTAAAGACAAGACCAAATATTTAAAGGTTTGCCATTCACATCTCATTTGTGTGAGGGAGGACCAGGGATAGGATTCACCATGGAGGAAGACCACCCACCACTGGAGATCTTTTAAGCTTTTGTCAAGGTTGCTAAGCCATTTATTTGCCTGGCTTGTCACCTTGGAAGAGTGGTATTCATTTGTAAACTGTAACTTTCAGTCAAAGAGGATTGACTATCTTGTGTTTACTGGAGATAATATTTTACTAAACTCTGAGCTGGCTATAGTAGATATGGAATTTGAACTACATAGGGCACAGATGATAAACTAAATGCAGAAAATGTACAGAAAATGTAATCACTGAAAATGGAACTTTGTAAGTAAGCAAGGATGACGTGAAAACTTTCTTATCCACAGAATACTATGAAATCATTTCTGGAAAGAGTTCTCAAATTTAAAATTTATTTGAAAACTGTAACTAGAAAGACGTTAATTTGAATCACATAAAAGGCCATGGCACCATTAAGACATGTGCCTTGAATTATCCACTGCTGTTCTGCCTTCCTTCAGTTGAACTCTGGGTAGGGTTGAGTACAGATGTTCATCTGTATCTTTCAATTGTTATAAATGAAAAGAAAGGCTATGAGGCTCAAAGTCACATTTTATAAGTCAGATGTCAGAAAAATACATTTGCAAAGCAAGCATCAGCTACATCCCAGTAATCTTTGAGGATTTTAATTTACCTCTTTTAAAAAGCTAATTTAGAATCTATAATTCATTGAGTTCTGACAGATATGCGGTGTGTTTTATTTTAAACTCATGTTTATTATAAAATATTCAGCATTCATTAGGAACCTAGACTATTGTGGGTTTGGGAAGGTCATATAACTGTGCTTCAGTTTCCTTACCTCCAGCTCAGTAAACATGCAATGGCTCAGTGAGTCTCAGCGAAGAATATCAGCACATGCAGGGAAAATGGGAACAGTTTAGAGTTCTCTATCCCAAGATTCTGGGATGCAACCTTGATCCCAGCCACACCTCCTCCCAGATTAAAAATCCTTAGGAGAGATGAACAGAGACCCCTTGCAGTCTTTTGTCACCTGCTATGCAGAACATATTGTGCTGTAAGAAATTCAAGGTCTAAATACATGGGAAATGATCAAAGGTTCATAAGTTGAAAGACTTAGTGTGGTTAGAATGTCATTTCTCTCTGTATCCTCATCTACAGATTTAACACAATCCCTATTGGAATCCCAGCTGACTTTGTAGAAATTTACAAACTGATCCTAACATTCATAGGCAATTGCAAGAGATTAGGAAAAACCAAAAGCAATCTTAAGAAAGGAGAAGTACTCACACTTTCTGATTTTAAAACTTATACACAGCAGTGGCCATCAAGATGGCATAATACTAGTGCAGAATGGAATTGAGCTTCCCCCCAAAATCTTATGTGTCCATGGTCAATTCACTTATTAAAAGGATATGAAGACCATTCAATGGTGAAAGAATAGTATTTCTCAACAAATGGTGCTGAGACAGGGTGATAGCCATATGCAAAAATGACTTAAAAGAGATCAAAGGCCGAAGTGTAACAGTTAAAACTAAAGCTATTAGAAGGAGACAGAAGGGTAAATATTTATGACCTTGGATTTGGCAAAAGATTCCTGAATATAACACAAAAGGCATGAGCAACAAGAGGGCCTTTCTTGGGAGTCCAAAAATGATAACCCAGCTTGGGCATTTCTTTTCATCATGGTCACACACCAAATTCAGAACAAAACTCGCTGTTTGATGCATCAGCTCCATGAAAGTGACTGTGCAGTGGATTCTCCTAAACCCTGACTATGAGGTTTCAAAAAAGAAAGTGAATATGAGGGCTACAGCTTCTGTGTATGCATCAAGCCTAAATAAAAAGGCATCTCCTTACCCTCGAAAAAATTGAGTTGCTGATGGGAGATTTTCTATAATTTGGTGTGACACTAATTTAATAATCTTGAAGCAACAATGTGGGATAAAATTTTCCATGAACACCTTCATATTCTCTGACATACAGGAGACTTCTAAAATGACAGAACATCTCAGATTATATACAAATGTAGGTTTATATGTTGCAAAAGTTTTGCAGGGTTTCGAGGCATTCATTTTAAAATAGCATGTTTTATTTATTAAAACTTAGAACTAACATGGCACATACACAGGACCAACACCCCATCTGTCAAATATGTGCTTCGTTGTTGCTTCAGAGTGCTATCACGAATTCCTTAATAACAATAGTAGTGATGGAAAATAATAATACACCTTTCATAGATTCCAATGGTCCTAGAAACACAGAAGTACAGAGGAGTTCAATATACACCTACTCTATTTAGTGATATTTATTGAGTACCTACTATGTGCAACTCATTGGAAAGCACTCTTGGTGCTTTCTGCTCTCAATAGAAACTACATTTGATGCTGAACACAGGAGAGCCTTAGAGACTGAAATCCATTTCATGCTCCAGTGTGCACAGGCAGCCTCCCAGGAGTGCTGTTACCAAGACAGGGACAAAGTGTGCAGGTGGCATCATACCTCTGTGCTAACATCCATCATAGAACTCTCTTGCAGAAGCTTTCAAAACCAGAGCAAGGAATGTGCAGGTTCTTCAGCTCCCACAACCTGCAAATCCCTGCAACGTCCCCCAGTCTCCAGGATATGGGGAGGTCAACTGGGAAATTTTTACCTTTAGCTCTGAAACACAAAGGTACTCTACCTGTTGAGGAGGAAGGAAACCTTGGGGTTTTTTTTTATTTATTTACTTTTTTTAAGATAGAAGGGAAGAGAGAGAGAGAGAGAGAGAGAGAGAATCAATTTTTTTTGAGTTTTTCCACATGGCTTTTGTGTTGCTCTGACACTTAGTTATGTACATGGGAGCTGGGGTTTGAACCCGTGTACTTGCACATGCTGGGCAAGCGCCATAACCACCAAGCCATGGCTCCAGCCCTGTTTTTTTATTTTTGTTGATTTTGTTTTTTGGTGCTGGGATTCCAAACCAGGCCCTCACACTTGCCAGCCAAGCTCTCTTCTACAGAGCCACCTCTCTAGCGCCTAAGCCTTGGTTTTTAAAAGCAAAATATTAGAAGATGTTCCCCTTTGATAGAGATGAATGGTTATTTATTTTCAATGTATAAATAAAAATAAGCAACAACATGTTGATCATCAACAATACACTCAATAGATTTATACCTAATTCTAGATCAAAAGCCAGGGTATGTGCCTTATTTTTAAGCATCAATGTCTTATTTACAAAAATTTGTTCTGGATTAGGCCACAATAAAGTCTAAATTATCTTTTAAAAGCAAGTGTATTATTTAGTAATGGATATGTAATATACATACGTAATATAAAAAAACGCCTAATAGCAAAAAATTTTCAATCTCTGGTTATGTTTAAACAAGAAAATGTATGCTAAAGAACAAGTTCTCAATCATTGAAAATTTTCAAAAAAAATTCCAATTTGAAGTTTATAGATTAAAAATTAGAAGAATTATTACAGACAAAATCTTTGGATATGTTCATTTTCAGAGAGGAAAAAAATATTGAAATTAAATATTTAGAAAATAGAAAATATAAATACTTATAGATAAGAAAATTATTCCACAGTCAGATAGAAGGAAAGATTTGATAAAGAATAAAAGTCAGAAAAAAATTAATAAAAAGCATCAGAGCACAAAACTAATAAATATGTTTAGGAATTTACTTTCTACACATTAATGAAAAAGAGCAGTGAATCAATTGATTATCAATAAATTAGAAATAATAAAGTAAAAAGATCTATTCATATTAAAGAAAATTCAACCCACTTTTGTCTAATATGTTTGAAAACTTTGAACAATTGTTGTTAATTAAGGATTAAAAAGTCAAAATTTACAAATAAATAGTCCAAATTTGAGGAGACCCACTCATGAAAACCTTAGGGAACCACATTAAGGAACTGAACACATTTCATTCTGTTCAAATCTGAAAAAGAAACACTTGAAAAGGAAAGAACAGGTTTACAAATGAATCTGGATGAGAAAAAATTTTAAAAAACTTTTTTTCAAGGGCTCTTGCATTCTTTATTTTTTTTAATTTGATAAGCATGGTCTTATAATTTGGAGGGATTCATCGTCAAACAATCAAGAACAAAAATGTAATGACAGAACAAGCCAAGACTGGTGCCAGACCATGATTTCCCCGCCTTGGGTTTATAAAGTATAACGGAGGGTTGGAGAGGTGGCTAAGCAGTAGCGCACTTACCTGGCAGGTGTAGGCATCCAGGTTCCATCCCCAGCACTACGTACACAATTAAGTGGAGGAAAAACAAAAAATAGGTGAAAAAATAAAATAAACTCTTTCATCCTCTCTCCTTCTTAAAAAAAAAAGTAAAATGGAATATGTACTAAAGGATTTTATGTTAGCTCCCTGTGTTGCTAGTGTACAGGATGTGCACAAAGTTTCATTTGTAAAAAGATACAGTTCACAATGAAAGGACAATCAGGCATCACTCAAGAAAGGGGTGCATTCTAAGAAAAGCATCATCAGGTGATTTAGTCATTCTGCAAACACCATAGGGTACAGTTACACAAACCCAGATGGTAAGCCAAACTTGTGTGCACACACACAAGTATGGTGTACACGTAAGCCCCAAAATGGTGTAGCCTATTGCCCCTAAAGCATTGAAGAACAAAACAACTGTTAAGACTAAATCAAGCGCAAGAAAACACGATGCAATCAAGAGACATGGTAAGCCTGAGATGTACTAGGCTGCTCCTTGCCTACCATGGCACCATGTTTTACAGTAAACTTTGTTCTTGTAAACAGAAGGAATGTACTCTAAAATAACAATAAAAGTGTAGTATTGCAAATCCACAAACCAGCAACGTGGACATTTGTTATCATCATGTATTATGTCCTATATGCAACTATAGGTGCTATACTGTTATATGACCGGTGACTCAGTATGTTTATCCCAGCATCGCCACAAACATGAGCATAGCACTGTGCTAAGTTGTTAAGATGGCAGCAATATCACCAGGCAGCAGGAATTTCTTAGCTCTGTTTTAATTTTATGAGATCACTGATATGTATATGGCTGGTCGTTGGCGGATATTTTGTTATGTGGCACAAGACTGTATATATCTAGAACATTTATTTTCTTGGTAAGAGAGTCTAATATAGACTCCCTTTAGTGAGTCTTTTGTGTTTTAGTCTTTTCTCATCTGTAGTATTTCTGTATATATATTTACCTATGCTTGTGTGAAATACATGAATTGGTATACATAAGTTTTTTCTGTTTGTATAACATGTATTGGTTCAATACACTATAAAAATTTCCATTTGCAGTATATCATTTCACTCTTACTAACTCTTTGGATAAATATTAATTAATGATTTATTGCAAAAGATTGTCACTCTTCATTTTATTTATTTATATTTTGGGAGCTGGAGATTTTTGGTAAAACTGAGCTCCATCCCCAGCACATTTTGTATTTTTATTTTGAGACAGAGCCTGTCTAAATTTCTGAGATTGACCCTAAGCTTTTGATCCTTGTTCCTCAGCCTCCCAAGTCTGGGGATTACAGGTATGAGCTACCACTCTGTTTTTGTTAATTTAAAAATTAATTTCTTCTTAGGATCTCTCTATATGATAAAGTTCTTAGAGATATTCAATGTTTTTAACAAATGTTTAAACTTGATTTTTACATTCAAGTATTCAATGACTCTGGAATTGTCTCGGAGAGTGTTGAATATCCACTTTACTTCACTTGTTATGGTGCTTATTCTTGCACAACAAAGCAAAATCATGTCTTGACGAAGTCTCAGCTTAATTTACTGATGAACCAATTCTTCCATATCAAAAGAATGTGAATCTGCTTATCCGTTTTCATTCTTTTCATTAGGCCATTGGTTCATTTTTGGACTGTTCTTCTCTTTCTGTTACTACATGCGCAAAATGACTCTCACTACTTCAGAAGACAAGTTGCCACACCCTGTCCTCTTTAGAAATATGATAGCTATTCATGACCCTTTGCTTTTCTACATAAATTTTAGAATTATGCTGCCAAATTAGAAATTAAAAATAAAAACCCTGTAAGTAATTTAAATTGCCTTTGTATTGAATCAGTAGAGCAGTTACACCTATAAACATGGTGCGTCTCTCCAGTTGCTGTGTTTCATGCATGCCTTACATATTTCTTATCTGTGTTGTATGGATGATTAGATTATGTGAGAGCTTTATTCCTGGGTACCTGGCATTATCATCGCTGTTTTTAAGTGGTATCTTTGAAAATTGCAATTTCTTTCTTGTCATTAGTGGTAGACAGAAAATTCACTTTTATCAACTCTTTTTCCCACCTTCTTCAGTACTTGGGATGGAATCCAGGCCTCACACCTGTTAGGCAAGTGCATAACCACTGACATATACCCTCAACTCTCACTTTTGTCAATTTTTATGCCTTTATATTTTTACCTGTATTCTTGAGTTAGTAAGAATTTTCACTATAATACTTAAATAGAAAATGAGAAATTGGATATTTGTGATTTTTTAATTAATCAAAAATTAATTTAAAATTTTTTTATATTTAACCATTGAATACAATGTTTATTATAGGTGTTTTTGCACATGCCTCTTATCTTAAGAATATTTATTTACGTTTTCCAGATAGTCCATAGATTGTTTCATGAATATATCCTTAAATTATCAAAAATTTTTATTGTCTATTGGTATAGCATAATTACATGGCCTTTCTTATTTGTTAATATAGAAAAAAATATTAATACTTTATGTTTTTGCCTTGGTGTGGGTATTGATCCCAGGTCTTTATGCATGCTAGTTAAGTGGTCTATCACTGAGCTAAATCCCCAGTTCTTAATAATTTTTAAATATTGAGTCAATCTTGCATTTCTAAAATCAACCCACCTTCATTAAAATGCACATTGTGCATAACTGTACTCACTAGATTCATTAGATTCATTTTGCTCCCATCTATGCTCATAGGTGACTTTGACCATTATCTTTCTAATATGCTTTTTCTTCAATTTTGATATCAAGTACAGTAAATGCATTAAACTATTTGGGAGTTATGCTCCCTCTTATTATCAACATTTATTTCAATTAAATTGAAATAATTAGTTTTCTGATTATTTAAGAAAATTCATCTATAACTTTGGCCTAATGCTTCCTTTGTGTGGTTATTTTCAATTACAGATTCATTTAAGATGTTGACAAAAATTTGTAATCAATGTAAGTCATCTATATTTTTCTAAAAATGTGTCTGTTTCACTAGTTTTCAAGTGCACTGGAATAAAGATGTTCATAATATTCTTTCATTACAGATTAAATTTCTGTGACATTAATTCTGCTACCTTTAATCTCTTGATCTATTTGTTTTGTCTTGTTGAAGAATTAAATAAAATTTAAAGTAAATAAAATTTACTTTCTCCAACGTGCAGTTCTATGAATTTTAACATATGGAAAAATTCATGTGACCATGACCAAAATTAGAATACAGAGCAGTTCCATCATCCCCCAAATCTCTCTCTCTTGCTATCCCTTTATAGCCATAGCCTCTAGTTACTCCTATTCTCCATCACCAGTTTTATCTTTCAAGAATGTCGTACAATTGGAATTGCACAATATGTAATCTTCTGATGCTGGCCTCTTGCACTCAACATAATGCATTAACTCATTCACATTAACATGTGTATCAATAGTAATTACTCTTCTTGAGCAGCACTTGATGGTATGCACATACCACCATTTGTTTAATCATTCTGCCAATGAAAGATATTTGGGTTATTTTCAGTTTGGGGTAATTGTAAATAGAGTTGCCATAAGCATTCATCTATAGGTTTTATGTGAACATAAGCCTTCATTCCTCTAGGTTCAATACCCAGGAGTGAGATTACCACACCATATGGTAAGTGTATGCTTGACTTTATTAGAAACTTCTAAACTCTTTTCCAGATTGTCTATACCATTTTGCATGCCCACCAACAATGGATAGATCCAGTTGCTCAATGTGTTCATCAGCATGTGATACTGTGGGGCAGTTTGTTCTCTTTTAACTATTCTAAGAGGTGTCAAGTAGTATATCATAATGGTTTTAGTTTGATGTTCCGTAATGCCTGATAAGCTTATTTACTGTCCTTATATCCTCTTTGATGAGGTATCATTTAAGTGCTTTGTTAAATTTTATTTTTTGTGTCACAATAACAAAATATCTGATTGTATATCCTTAGAAAAGCTTTATTTGAGCTCATAGTTTTGTAGGTTCAAGTCCATGATCAGTTGACCCCATTGATTTGGGCCTGTGGAGAGACAGCACATCATGGTGGGAGTGCATGGCTTAGCAAAACCCCTCACCTCATGGCCAGGAAGCAAAAGAGATTGATCAGAATGCCAGAGTTCTATAATACCCTTCAAGAACACACATAGGTCTATGAGTAAAACACATAATGTGATTCATTCTGACCTGATGTTTGCATACGATGTGAGATGCAGCTCAAGGTTCATATTTTTGCAAAGGGTTATCCAAAGATTTCAACACCAGTATTAAAGAGACTATGTTCCCCCTTGAATTACCTCTGCACCTCTGTTAAAAATCAATTGGCCAAGGTTGTCAAACTCATGATTTAGACCCAACAAAGGTGTAGCAACACATAATCTAGGGGAACATTAGATATGTGGGACTGGAAGAGGGAGGAAGAGGGGGGAAGGGAAGGGAGAGGGAGGAAAGATAGGGAGGGATCTAGAGAGACAATCAACAATATAGCACACTGTTTACCCACCTGACAATCCAAATAACATTTATGCAATCATTTAATTCTGGAAAATTCATAATCTAAACATTTATATCACTTGTGGGGGCAAAATATAGAAGAATCAAGAGACTGGGTTGTGGGCAATGTTGGGGTAATTCTGTTTTAAGAACAAATGCAAGTCATATTATTACATATACTTTGTATGCATTTATAATTGTACAATAACTCAATGCCTTAATAAAAATTTTAAAACATCAATTGGCTAGTCAGACATGGTGGCACATGCCACTCAGGAGGATGAGACAGGCAGATCACAAGTTCAAAGCCAGCCTCAGCAGCTTGGCTAGCCTCCAGGCAACATAGCAAGCCCCTGTCTCAAAATAAATATTCAAAAAGGATGAGTATATGGCTTATGGGTTAAGTGCCTCTGGGTTAAAAAAAAATCAATTAGCCATATTTGTGTAGATCCATTTCTGAACACTACATTCTTTTTCACTTTTCTAACCTATACTTTCATGATTACAGTACTTTAGAACCAATGTTAAAATAGAGTAGTGTGCTCCCTTCAAATTTTTTATTTTTTTCAAAACTGTTTTAACTATATCCTTCTTTTGATTTTTCACATAGATTTTAGAATTAGCAGGAAATAAATACAAAAAAAGGTTTTGCTGGCATTTTAGCTAAAATTCTATAAAGATGTAAATCAATTTGGACAGATTTGGCATCTTTTATGATGTCCAATGTTCCAATCAATGAACACAAAAGTCTCTTCATTGATTCAGATCTTTGATTTCCATCTTTTGCCTTTCCACTCTAATAACTTTGCTCTCTGTCTCACTAAATTCCACTCCCGGGGCTCAATCATCATGGTGACCTGTGGCAGAGCTGAGTGAAGAGTCTGTGAATGCAGGATGACAATGGTGGGAGAGGTGCCTTATTGTGAGGTGGTGGATGGTAAGATTTCAACCCAAATTCATTACTATCAAGGGAAGGAAGTTTAGTGACACAGAGACATGGATAGGCTGGAAGTGCATGAAAGTGCAGGAAGTCCCAATTGATAATTTGCCTATGCCAACTACACAACTGTTGCAGGGCTGGGAATCTGCCCCAGAGGGGGAGAAACTGGACACACTTAAATAAACTCAGACACAGTGGTGAGCACTCAGCGGAGCATGGACTCTGGTGCCCAGGGGCTGCAGCAGCAGCAGTAGGAACAGAGGGACGGCTTTAATACACACAGATTGGACTCCCCTGAATCTGATTGCATGAAGAAGTGGGTCAGCTCTGCTATTTTGAAACCTCCCAGAGGGCAGTACAGGAAACCACTTAGTGAACAGTGAACCCCAAATCACCAGATATAGACTGGAATAGGGAGCACAGACCAGAGGAGGGGGCTCCAGGTCCCCAGTGTTTTGATTGTCAGCCCTGTGAGCTTTGTGGGCCTGGTGGACCCTCCCTACTGATCCAACAACTTGAATTCTGAGGCTTCCTGCCCACCTCCTTACATGCCTGATCTGTGGGTGGAGTCAGTGTCCAGGATTCTGCTCAACAGGACCTAACACCCTGGGGGGTTAAGTCTTCAGGTCCAACAGATACCGCCTGAAACTCTCAGGCAGGGCAGAGGCTAGCATCAGCCCCAAGGACCTATGAGCCAAAGGGGCAGCCTGCATCCAATGATTTCCTCTACTTTAAGCCCCTGAAATATGTAAATAGAAGTGGTCCCATAGGTCCTAGTTGCTCCAATTGGGTCTGGGCTTCCACGCCCACTAGTGGTTGCATTTGAAACCCCCACAGACACTGGTCTAGCTGGTGTGGTGTTTCCTTCATGCCTAGCTCCCCTTGCTAGGGTTGTGACTGCCCCACACATCATCTCTTGGGGCATGTGGGGACCTCAAGACACCCAAGGGTGGGGCAATAACAGTCCCAGGTGTGCTCAGGTCAGGCTGGCCACTCTTCTTGTAACAACAAGAGTCCCTTATAGTTTGCACCAGGATCCATAAGACTCCCAGTGGTACCTGGGTCCCTAGCTAGAGTGGAATAAG
This sequence comes from Aplodontia rufa, assembly GCA_004027875.1. Lineage (NCBI taxonomy): Eukaryota > Metazoa > Chordata > Mammalia > Rodentia > Aplodontiidae > Aplodontia > Aplodontia rufa. The sequence goes on along the minus strand of PVKS010013369.1, from coordinate 2,976 downwards.
AGTTTGGGCAGGCAGACACTAAACTTCCCAAGAATGCAACTCCAGTGGCCCTGAAGTCTGTTCTCACAGAAAGCAGGGAAGGTGAATGTTTGTAACCCTTCTATAGGAGACAGTTACTGGGAGGCCCCCTGGGAATCTCACTGTCAGCTGAGATCACCAAAATTCATTCCCTCCAACAAACTCAACTGGGAAATGACTCCTCCTAGAAGTCAGCTATGAACACATACCCCCATGGTACATTTTGACCATGGTGCTAATAATTCAGTACCTTCCCAACTTCTTAATTTCTTTCTCTGTCATTGTTCTTAGAATTGGAATTCCTTAGTGTATGTATTTTTTTGTTTATTTGTGTGTGTGATTGATTGATTTTTACTATCACTGTGATTTGTTGTATTTGTCTGCTGTGTCCATATTGCTGGGGTTCAATATTGCTGATCTGCAATATTGTAAATCAGTCCTTAGTCTCTTTGGGCTGAAAAGATGCCCAGTCCTTACTACCCTCTTCTTCCCTTTACTCTGTTAATTCCTAAACTGTATTCTGAGATCTCTCATCCTCCCTCAGAGTCATTACCCCACTCTCACCCTATTTCTATCTTTTCCTTAGTTCTAGCAGAATAGCCTATATCATTTCTACTACCTTGTAGTGCTATATTCTAATTCACAAGTTCCACATTATCTGCCTATCTCATTCCCATATATCTCTAGATTTTTTTTCCCTCACCTACAGTGGTCCTGGTAAACTGAAGTGAGCGCCATACTTGAAAATGGGTGTTTGCTTGCTAACCAAGTATAGTGTGAAAGTTATCAAGGAAGAAAACTGCCAATACTACTGCTTCAATAGGTGCTAACTGATGCTGTAACAGCTACAGTTGACATTGTCTGGTGTGTGCAGTGGCTGTATCTATTGACTTCTATCCCCTATCCGCTGAGGTACTGGAAGAACCTAAGGATCCACAATACTTCACAGACTGGGGTATTAGCCATTGAACTGTGCTACCCAAATTGTACCCCAGACCAAAAGCAAAAAACATAAAGTTCTGATGGCATCAACAAAGTCACCAAGATAATTATTCAATGCTGGACCTCAAGCCACACTCCCTGTAACTGAAAATGAGGAGAGAGGAAACAATAGTTCACCTCAACCCCAAAGCTCCTCATCCAAGGTGTCCATGGTCAGGGTGCTAGATGTATCAACAATATGATTAGCAATTCAATCAAAGAATTAAAAGAAGATTTAAAGAAAGAGATAAGAGCAATTTCAGGAGATGAGAGACCACATATATAAAGAGCTAGACATTCTGAAAAGAGATGTAACAGAGCTCTTAGAATTGAAAAATAATGTCAACCAAATCAAAAGCTCATTGGAAGATGCTAATATCAGAGTAAACTCAGTAGAAAATAGAACATCAGCTCTCAGAAAACGAACATCAAATAATGAAGACAGGCTGAGCAATGTTGAGTTCAAAGGAGGACAGATAAGAAAAGAAACTTATTACTCATGATCAGAACTTCCAAGTAGTATTTGAGGAGATAAGAAGAAATAACAAGAGAGTAATTGAGATTGAAGAAAATGTTGAAAAACAAACAAGAGGCATTAAGAATCTTGTAAGTGAAATTGGCAAAGAGAACTTTCCCAATATCAGAACTGATCCAGAAAATCAAATTTAAGATGCCTATAGGACACCAAACAGACTTAACCAAATGAGAAACTCACCAAGACATATTATCTATAAAATGAATGTCAGGGAAATCAAGGAGAGAATCCTAAAAGCAGCTAGGAAAAAACACCAAATCACATTCAGTGGCAGACCAATTCAGATCACTATGGATTTCTCAGAAATGAAAATAAAGGCCAGGGAGCATAAAATGATATTTTTCAAACTTCGAAAGAAAACAATTTTCAGCCAACTGTAATATATCCTGCAAAATGCAGCTTTAAATGTGGCAGGAAAATTAAATAGTTCAATGATAAATTCAAACTGGAAAGATACAAGAACACAAAGCCTGTACTACAGGAAATTCTCAAGAATATACTTCATTCAAAGGAACATGCAAACACCTTCCAAAACCCTTAAACAAAAGAAAAGTCAATAAGCATGAAGCACACCAAAACATATCCACGATAGCACAAAACACAGCAATAGTCACAATGTCAGGGACCCAGATTCCCATACCTATTCTAACTCTGAACGAAAATGAACTCAATGCCCCAATCAAAAGACACAGATTAGCATATTGGATCAAAAAATAAAATCTAACATTGTGCTGCATACAGGAGACACACCTCACAGTCAAAAATAGATGCAGACTAAAGATGAAAGGCAGACAAAATGTCTACCAGATTTGTAGCTCTCAAAAGCAAGCTGGGGTTGCAATCTTTATATCTGATAAAGTTAATTTTGATCAAAAACTAGTCAGAAAGTGTCGCTCCCCCCTGGGTTCTGGAGCGGGTGGAACGGCCTCAGCAAACCTTAGCCGTTCCCCGGGGGGCCAGCAGGACACTGGGAACCGGGCGCTGGCAGGACAGGGCTGGGGACCGGGGAAGAGGAGTCACTCCCCGCAGCGTTCCTGTGCGAGGAGCAGGCAGAACGACCTAACAAGCCATCCTCTGAGGGACCGAGTTAGGAAGGGTTGGGGAGCCGGGAACATGGGACCTGCATCTTCTACCGCTGCTGATCTCTCTGACGTCTCTGCTGCTGCTGCTGCTGCTGCTGCTGCGGCTTCTTCTGACTGCTACTTCTTCTCTGACTGCTTCTGTGGTCTCTTCCTTCAGGACATGGCTACTGCTTCTCTTCTGGCTGCTCCTCTTCTTTGGCTGCTTCCTCACCTGACTAGCTGCTACTCTATTTATCCATTACAACAGCCAATAGGGTACAATGCAAACACCTTTCTCCAATTGTAACAAATGAGTGGCCGAATAGCTTAGTCATGCGGTCAGGCAATTTGCTAATTACAAGCCAGCTGGACCCCTTAGAG
>PVKS010013368.1:12572-51085 GCA_004027875.1 Aplodontia rufa | reverse complement strand
TGGATGGTTATGGAAGAGATCATGATGAGTAAAATCAGCTTAACCCAGAGATCTAAGGGTCGATTGTCTCCACTCATAGGTGGAGGTGGGGACTAGACCCTGGACAGTGAGAAAGATGGTCTAGTAACATGAGTTAAATCCAGATAAGATGTAATGCTTTACAATCTAATACTTTTTTTAGAGTTATAATGGGATGGGGAAGGGAGGGATAAGGGAGGGTAATTGGGGGGCACTCCTGGGGATAATTGCAAAATCCAGAATATATGCATATTTTATACACATTTTATATTATTTTGTTAAAATCTTGTAAGTTTGCTCAAAATAAAAAATTAAAAAAAAAAAAAAAAAAAGAAAGCCTTCCTCAGGTACCTGTTACCAGTCTTCGTTCCTTGGAATTATTTGCTGTTGTTTTTACCCTTCATAAATTGCGCAATGCCTCTTATCAGGCAATGATTAGCTAATGTGCTTATTTTATCTCTCTGAAAGATAAGGGGGGGTTTAAAAAAATACTTCCCAAACATTTCCACACATCTCTAATATCTGCCTATTACCCTTAAATAGCATCGAATATTTTCCCAACAGGTTCTTTTTTTATTTTCAGGTAGTATAAATTTTAGAAAACTTTGGTAGCTTTTGCGTAATGAATTTAATTTCCATGTTTTATTATTCTTCCTCTGAAATTTCCTGAACTTTGAAGACTTTAGGAAGAGTGATAATGATACTGATAATATATTACATTGTTTTCATGCTCTTTGGTTTGCAACATGAGTCCATATATTATTTTTAGTTGACCAATGAGACAAATAGGACAAGAACATGATTTACACCTTATTACTTGCACAGGAAATGATAGGGTGGGATTCACATTTAGATTCTTTGACTTTTAGATGTGTTTTCTCTCCTGGATTTAATAGCTTCATTTACATCTATACAGACAGGATGGATCCCACATCTCACCTTATCTGTTCACTAAAATATCTGACCTATTTCTATGGGAAAACTGCTTAGTGTCAAAGTCCCTGGTATGCTGCCTGCCTCCCAACCTCTTACTCAATTTCTTGCAGAATGTTGATTTTCTAATTGAACTTCCTTGCTTTGTTTCACATTTCTGATTATTATTGTTATTATTTTGGTACTGAGGATTGAACCCAAGGGTGCTTTACCACTGAGTTACATCCCCAGACCTTTTTATTTTTTTATGTTGAGACAGGTTCTCACTAAGTTGCTTAGGCTGGCCTCAAGCTTGCGGTCCTCCTGCTCCAGCCACCTGAGTCACTAGGATTACAGTCCTGCATCCTCACACCCAGAAGCCTACAGCACCCAGTATTCCTAGGCAGTCTCCTATCCAGGTTCTAACCAGACCCAACCCTGCTTAACTTCATAGATCAGACAAGATCAGGTGTGGTTAGGAGGTTATGATTGCAGACCTGATAACCTTTCTATAATGAAAATGCTCTAGGAAACGGTCCTACATGCTGCCTTGTCAGTCATCCGTATTGCAGTGGAAAATAATTCATTGGCTGTCTTCTTTTGAGGAGACTTAAGAAGGATGAGAACAAGAGGGCCCTGATGGCTCCTTATATCTGTGCTTGTGTGTGTGTGTGTGTGTGTGTGTGTGTGTGTCTGTGTATGCCTGTGAATATACACATGTTTGGGTAGAGGATCACAACAGGCTGATACCAAGAACAACAACAACAACAACAACCAAAAAAAAACTATAAAAAAAAATCAGTCTTCAACACACCACCACCTCTGTCCCAATAAAATACCTACTTGATTAAATTTTAAGTTTTCTCTATCATGGTTGAACCTAGGTCAGATGGGTATATTTTGATACATTGGTATAGTCCAGTTAACATCAGGTGAATCATCTAAAATGAAGAACTGAGTATTAAGACATGCCATTTCAGATGAGAGCTTGATGTGTTTGATTTCCCATTGATTCCTTTTGGTTTATTCTCATTCTGTCTAGGCCCTTACCCTTCAGTGCATTCAGGGAGGAGGTGCAGGGGAAGGAAGAGGATCAGACGAAGGCCAAGAAATATCTGCTGTATTACATCTGAGTTATAGACTGCTGCTTTGTCAAGCTCTCATTTCTATATGAGCTTTAACACTTTTAGGACTGTACTGTAAAGGCTGATTTCAGATGGTCTCTTACTCATGCCTTACATAAAATCTATCACTGACACAGTTTTACAGACTTTTCCTTTGAATGAACTTTTATAATTGCCCTGACCTCTAATAGCATGCTGGTGAAATAATGGTGCTCATTGCTCATTACTTTTCTCCTGAGTTACTACCGGGTTTTCTTCATAGTGTAGATACCTCTACAGGAAGAAGATTCTTTTTCCCAGTGTAGATACCCAAGACAGGGCTCATCATCCAATAAACCCATTTGCATTTCAGGCCCCAAACAGAAACTAAATGGTAGAGAGTGACTATAGGATGGATTCCTGATGTCAAAGATAGGCTTGGTGTCCTGGAGGGGAAAATGCACACTTATGGGAGAGGTGAGGGTCAGAAAATAAATGGCAGATTTTCTTTTTGCCATTTTACTAAAATCAGTATAAAATACCAACATAATCTGCTGGCAAACATAAGAAAATGGTAATCATATTTTCTAGGTCTAAATTACTGGTTTATTGCCTAACTCCTATGCCTTATCCAGACCCTGCGTATGAGAACATGAGGTAAACCGTTGGGAGAAAAGGGAATAAATAAGCATCTTTGTTGAGGATAAAACTAGTTCCACAGCATCTTTAGCATTTCTGTCAGAAGCAGGAGCTGACTGCTGTCTACACCAACTAGAGCTAGTTTGTTGGCCCTGCAATGCAAGAATTCTCGGGAGTAGCTTCCTGGGATCCAGTTATTATAATATGAAGGCAGCCAACGCTCAACTCTCCCCATGGGAGAGACTCCCATGGGGTTTGGTGTGTACGTTTTCCATTATCTACATCAGCAAAATACATTCAAAGAATGGATTTTATATAAGGAAATAAAGGTTTTCTGTCAATAACTGAAGCATATAAAATAGGCTACAACTAAAGTCATAACTGAAGTTCAAAAACTTACTCTCCACTTCCCCAGTTTACCCTTCTTGCCAGTTTAATAAAGAAGCAGCAAACATCTTTGAGACAGAAAAATCTCACTCCCTACGGTAGAGCAAAGAATGGATTTAGCGTCTCTGACAGTGTTGGGGGATTTGAACAAAGCCCTCATCTTTCAGACATGGAACCAAGATAAACAAAGGAGGAAAAAAAATCCCTGGGCTCTGGTGTCAAAAAACCAATCTCCTCTTTAGACCATTCTCCATAAATAAGGTTTCTGAAAACTTATTTTTTTCATCTTCATAAGCATATAAAAACTGAAGGGTTGCCAGGATTGAGACAAGATTGTTTACCTTTTACACATCTGTGTAAGCATTTCCAAACACAGAGTAGTATCTATGCATGTGTCATGAGGTGCATGGGTCTGGAGAAAAAGAAACAATGATTGTTGGCCAGAAGTTCAGAAAGAGACAGACCATGGCACCCCACATCAGCAAGAGTACCCTTGGCAGCTTTGCCGGCTGCATAATGGCTCTTGGTGTAGTTTTGGGTTCCAGGCTCTTATTTCTCAATATCATGTGTTAAATGTGCATCTTGCCGAGGAATCCAGGATGGGATCCAGTTGTTTCTATTTTATCCTCTGAGTATCAGATTAAAAAATTTTGAAGAAGCAATGACTCATAGTTCACAAAGTATAGTCAAGTCAAATCTTTCACGTCAGCTGATTTCTGTTTATGTAGCAAGGGTCCACACTGACCCAAACTGTTCACTCTGGGATTCAGGAATTTATGAGTATTTGTAGTGCATTGGGGGACTGCCAGGGGCTGTTCACATGAGACTCCAGGAAGCCTCTTGGGAAGGACATCCTGGAAAAACAATTTTGTTTCAAGGTTATTCTAGTTGTTCATCTTGCCGCTGCTTTTCCCTAGTCCATCCCTATCACTTAGTTCTGTGTCTTGGAGAAAGGTGGCTGAATCAAAATGGATGGATGACATGGAGAAAGTAAGGCCTCAGCAGCACATACAGACACAAAAGACCTAGGATTCAGGCAAATTTCTCTGAAACAGGGCCTGACTTTGCAACAAATCAGTACCAGCAATCCTTATAGGTACCATCAGATGTGACAGGCACAGGTGCACTGGCAGGGGGTGGAATTAATTATGATATATTATGATATATACATGCACATAGCACCATTTGGTTGATTTCATTCCCAAGTACCTCCTGTGTCCCTCATGTTCCCTGTCCCCATTGTTCCCATTCCTCTCTCTATTATTCTCTCTGAAATGCATTCTGGGTTCTCAAATCCATCAAAGTCCAGAGATGGGTCTCAATGCAGAGCCTAAGTAAGTCTGGATGGACAGAGCTTGAATGACAGGGGAATTATACTTCCTCCACCATGGGGAGCTTGAGTGAGCCTTATCTCTTATCAGGAGATAAGACAATAGCAGATGCAGCTGGTTGGGGGTGGTCTCACTGAACAAGTGCTCAAAGAAAGGTTGAAAGGGGCAGCTAATGCTCTTGAATCCCAAAACTTACCTGATGCAACCAGTTTGAGAATTGGGATAATTAGATATGTTCAGCGTACCAGCGGGAAGCTTCAGAAGCTGTCCTATAGACCTTAAATGTAGATTCTCAGACTGCATGGGAGATGTGCTTTGGTGGGCCATCAGTACATAGGTGCAGGGGTGAGGACCTATGATATGGTCCAGCAGAGAAATTCAATGCATATGAAGTGTAGCATTGACAGAGCCTGTTCTCCTTCTATTCTCATGATATATCCCCCTTTTCTATAATTATACTTTTTTTTCTTTCTGGTTTCCTCATATGAGTGAAAACATTCAACCCTTGATTTTGAGTCTGGCTTATTTCACTCAGCCTGATGTTCTCAAGTTCCATCCATTGACCAGCAAATGGCATACTTTCATCCTTCTTTATTTAAAATTTATTTAGGATTAAAACCTTAAGGAACATTCTCTTCAGATCCACCTCTGTTCTAGTTCCTTTCCAAGACTCTCTAAGCTTCTCCAGGCCTCTTCCATTTTGCAGAAGTAAATGTGGAGATGGAGTTTGGAAGGAGAGTCATTTTTCAGTAATAAGCCTTTTAGCTAAAATATAGAATACTCAGTTAAATTTTTATTTGATAAATCTAGTAACTGTAAGTAGGGAGCAATACCTATGGAGGGAAGAAAGAGGAAACAAGTTGGGGAAAAGAACTTGAATATGATGCACAAGTGTCAAGTGACAACTAATACTGACATTATGTAAAACTATAATGCACTGAAAATTATACACACACATACACACACATACATACACACATACATACATACATACATACATATAAAAACCCTGGCCAGCTCTGCAGGGAGCTCTGGAACCACTGTTCCCTGCCAGTGTCAAGAATTGGGTCAAAATACCCAGGCCTTTGTGTCCCTGCCTCATTCAATCATTTCATGAGTTATGTGGACTTGGCAAGGCAGCTCATTGAAGCTCAGGCCAGAACCAATTGCTAGCGGCCACCTAATGACCACAATCTCCATGACTAGGCAGCAAGTCCTTCCCTGAGGGAGGATCTGGGCTGCATGCACTGGCCTTTGCTCTTATTCCTACTTGGATTTCTTTTCTGCCTCCCCATCTGTCTTATTTAGTCATTTAAAACACCAAGGTCATTTGTTCTGACTCTGTTGGCATCTTACATTTAATTCACCAATCTTTTCCTGTGGTACCTCTGGCCTTTGGATATTCTTCAGTTGTTCACCTTATTTCTCTGGGTTGTCATTTATTTGCCTACATCTGACTCCACTGCAAGATGGCTAAGCTCTTTCACAGTCTATATTGTGTCTGTTTGATGCCGAAAATTTTTATTGACACTAATTGTGATACAATGTGGCACATCAGGCTTTACAATACTAGTGTGAACAACAACTCATTCTGCCAAATCTGATTATCATTAGTATTGAATGGGGTACTCAGTCAACTCAGATAGGCACCTATGGTAAGTACTGGGATGGAAGTCTTGTTTTGTGGTCTCCCACCAATGACCCTGAGACAAGGATTTGGGTGCAGTAAGTTCATTTGGAAGATGATCCAGGACACCCTAGTAAGTGAATAAGGGGGTGAGACAGGAAAGGGAGGGCAGCCAGCAAGAGGGGCTGAGAACAACTGGTCGTCTGTCAACCATATGTCTTCAGAATAATTCCCCTGGCAGGGAGGGGAGCTATGGTATTTGTCTACCATACCTGAGAAACACTGTGTGTGTTTGCATGGCTAAGTGGTTGTTAATCCTTTAGCTCTTCCAGTCTGGGATGCAGTGCCTCTGGCAGCCAAATAATTTTCAGATTATTAGAGATCTGGTCATTGTAAGTTTTGGAAAGCCTGAAGAACTATTGGTGGGCCACTAGGCACTAATGCCCTAACTGGGAAGAGCAGAATAGGGAAATACTATTTCCACACTTAAGTCCACTAAAACCCAGATTTACAGAGAGAAGGGGAACAGTCATCCTTCATCATCTGCACAGGATTTGTACTCTTTGGCTACCAAAATCTGTGGATCTGTGTATGCTCAAGTCCCTTACATAAAAATGGCATAGTATTTGTAGATAACCTAAGTGCATCCTCCCCTATACTTAAATCAGCCCTCAATTTTTAAATAGTAAATAATATAATGCAATTGTTGTGTAAATAGTTGTTATATTGTATTATTTAGGGAATAATGAGTGCAACCAAGGCAAGTTTAACTACACAGTAAATGAACAAGATACCAGGTGAACAAGCTCAGACAATGAGTTCTGGGGAGAGACTGAGGATCTATGAAATGGTAGGAGATTATAGTAGGGTATCCCTATATATAATTCCATTCTCAAGGATTCAGCATAGTGGTTGGTGAGCTGCAAATTCAAGTTTTGCATTTTGGAATTTTCTGGATTTTTTTTTTTTTTTTTTTTTTACAAATAGTTTCAAACTATAGTCAGTTGAATCTGAAGACGTGGAATCTGTGGATTCTGCAGGCCAACTTTGGAGGGAAAGAGGGGTTGGGTTCTAGGAGAGGAAGCAATATGTGCAAATGCTCAGAGGCAAGAAAGCACTGGAGCATCTTAAGTCAAGAGCTGGAATCCAAGCACCTGCATCATCAACTGCAGGGAAGCAGTAAGTGGGCCAGAGGTAGTGGGAAACAGACCCTGTGGGGTCTTGGGAGTCATGACTTATGTCTCCAAGGTCAGGCCCACCTGGCCATCTGGATCCCTTGGGTGTTTTAGATGAACAGAAGTATGTTGGCTAAATGATCTCAGACAATTTTGTTGATGTCATAGAATCTACAGTTTCATTAACTCCTAACCGAACATTCTTGGTAGAGCTACAAAAAAATTCTCTTTGTTAATCAATTAAATTCCAAGTTTCAATGAAATTGACATGGTGTTTTAAATAAGATAGATTGGAAATCATAGTCTAGAGCTTATATATTAATAAATAACATTGTAACTATTATACTAGAATCATATTCCTCTTACAATGATATTGCAAGTTTAATTATGTTGTAGATTATACATTGTATTGAACTTTTTTTATTGGCATCCCACATTTGGGATGGGTTAATATGGACATCACCCACTGGCTTTGTTGCAAAGAAGCCCTCACCCTAGAGGTTAATTATGAGGTTAAAATCAGACCTGGGAGGGATTGGAGTGGTGGTTCAGCAGTTGGAGTGCTTGCCTGGCATGCTCAGGGACCTGAGTTTGAACCCCAGCACCATGTATAGAACTAAATGTTGGAGAAACGAAGTTCAGAAGGAAAAATAAATAAAAATTAAATCTCTCTTTTTCTCTCTTTTGCTGTTCCTCTCTCTAAAAAAATAAATAATTAAATAAAAAAAACCCCAAAATTAATAAAGTCAGGCCTGGGAGTGCCCCTTCAAGGTTCTCGGGACTGGTTAAAACACATTCTCCTACACAGTGTTTCTCTCTCATGTCTAGACTCTTGGAATCTGCTAATTATCAATACTGCCTGAGTTCTACATATCAAAGGAAGATATTTTAACACAAACAAAAGGATGTATGGAATGACAAAAAGAGTCTGAAGGATTGTGGCATCCTGTCAATGTGAATAAAGTCAACTCTGACCCCTAAACACTTAAACCTAAACTAGAACTCCAAAATCCTTCCCAAGGAGCAATCAACCATATTCAATCTTAAGGAATTTAGATTCTAGCTCATTGCCAATGATAAAAATATCTGTAGTGCTGAGAAAAATGGTCTGCTTGTATACTCAAGGAATGTGTTGATGTGAATGGACATGATGATAGCTATGTTTTAATGAAAATCTAACGAGTGGTTGTATCATCTGTACCATGCAAGAAAGGACTAGGATTATTTTCTTGATCAAGATGCCATCTTGAAGTCCAGGGTCTGTCCTCATTTTTGTGCTGAGTGGGCCCACAACAGCTCCCTACATTGCAAGTACACACATTCTCCTAATCCCAAGGAGCCTTCTTCCCACACAGTGTGGGACAGGAAGAAATACCAACTCGGGACTAGACTCAGAAAGTCTGGTTTGAGGTATGATTTCATTCTTAAGTCTCAGACATTTATTTGGCCCTGAACAAATTACTTGGCCTTTCTAAAGCCTGGGTTTCACATCTTTAAAATGGGACACCAAATAATTCTTCTTTTACCTTACTTTTAAATGTTTGATCATGTACATACTCATGTCTTGCATAATGCTTGAGATAAGGCATCCATGAATATGTTGACACTAGAGAGCTGAGAATCCCAAAAGGGAGCCAGGGACTCAGGCAGGCTTATTTGCTCTCTGCCCTGGTTTTTCCCTTAACTGATCATCCTGAGGGATGATGCAAGCTCTCAAATACCATATGCAGTCAGAGCTTACAGCTTAGCTCACTTGTGGTTAAGGGCATAGCAGGGGTCTTGGTCTCTAGAAATTTCTATGTAGTCTAATTTTTCAGTTGAAAAATTGTGTGGAACATTTTTCCAAATCTTAAAGCCAACACAATTGGCTCAGACATAGAGTGCAAAGAGAGACAGTCATAGAAGAGAGAGAAATCCCATCTACCTACAAACCTCATATGTTAATGGGCTAAGATGATGGAGCTCAGAGGTCTTAGGCCAACCTGAGCACCAGAGCTAGGTTGGCTCTGGATGTGAGCTGAGCTCCAGCAGAAGTGGTTGGCTGCTCCTGAATCTCTCTGCTCCTCTGTTTTGATGAACAGGAAAAGCCAGGCCAGGATGGAGAGCTGCACTCTTCTGCATGTAGCCAAGCATTATTGGGCTTATGGTACACAGAACAATCTACACCTACACAGAAGGAACAGCTCTGATGACTCTAATATTGTTTTCCAACTCAACTTTTGCTGACAGACACAATGGCCTCGATCCTGTGAAGACCTCTGGGTAGAACTGTTTTCTGGATTAGGTCTCATTGGTGGCTGAATGACATTAACTGATATAATCAAACTCATGATTTGGATGAGTCTAGATGCCTGCCCTGTGTGATTTGGTATGGTACCCAAGCAACAAACAAACATCTTTAACTTCCTTAAATCCCTTGAATGTGGAAACACAATCTTCATCATGGGCCATTGGGGAAGCCAGAGTCTATTCTTCTTTGTGTGACTGCAAAACATGATTTTAGAGGGGCATGGGAACTTCTCATTTTCCAGGCTCAACTTGATCTGCCTATTTAAACACCCAACAAAATGAGTCTGAGTGTTAATTTTTAGGCCCAATTGAGGGATGAGGGTGTTTTCTCATAAAGAAGTAAGCTATCTGGGCTTCTTCAGTTGGCTGAGAACAAGAAAGGAGTGTTCAGCCAAATTTTTCTTTAACAGTTCATAAAAACTTGCCCATGCCTAATAAAAGTTCACATTTGCATGGTGTACTCAAGTTTCCAAAGTGCTCCTAGGTTTATTATTTCAGTTATGGCTCCTGACAACTGTTTTGCAAATGAAGAAACTCAATGTTAGTGAGGGTGAGTGAATTTCCTGAGGTCACTCTGCTGGAAGGGGTCAGGCCACAACCCAGGGTCCAAATCCTCTGAGAATACCCTCATTGTATCCACAATCTGGGTCCTTTCGTGTTCTTTCCTCTCATGGCAGGGTATCAAGTGGAGACCCATGAGAGTCCTAAGATGGGGGTAATCTATCAGACTCCCTATGTTTTAGAGGAAGTTGATACACTGTCTATACAGGGCATGTTAGGAGGGACCTCAAGCTATCTCTATAGCTGACAGCCAACTTTAGCCTCTGCAGGTGAAAACATCAGGGAACACAGAATTTGGGTTATGAGTGATTAAAGCAGGATCTAACATGGAAGGTGTATATAAAGGATCCTAGAAGGTACAGAAGGGCCGTAGGCATGCAAGACACTCTGGAGCCTGGGGAGAGGGGCCAGCATGGTCCAGGAAGGGTGTGGGATGATAGTGAGGACAGGTCTGTTTGCTCACTGCTGTCTCCAGGATGGGGGCATGTGACACACTTAGAATATCTGTGGAGTGAGTATCTAGGGAACAGGAAGCTACAGGACAGAGATTTGAGCCCCTGGGGCTGGGAACAGGAATATCTAAGTTGAATCATCTTACTTTTGTCTAATTCAATGAACACCAGTACCCAAGAGCCCTGGTGCTGATTCTGTGACTTTCTACAGTCTAAAAGATGGAAATGGAAAGATGATGTGGCACCTGTCCCTCAAACAACCACAATCAGATTGGTAATGAGACCATGGTGGGACAAAGGCTGGGACAATGAAATAAACTCTTGGGCACAGTAATCTATTGCCCTTTGTAGCATGGCCTGTTGCTTCTCTACCTTTGTGCTTTTTTCAACAAGATCCATCATGAGACTGATGAGACCACAGAAGATGGAATTGGTATTGAGAAATAAACCTAGCAGACCTTCTATCTTTACTTGCTCTGAGTCAATCTAAAAATCACTAATTTTGGAGGTCAGACAGCTGGGAAGTACAAAGCTAGACTCCCATGAGCTTTGCTGTAGCTAACACCTTTGATGTGTGGATTATGATAACAGTTGCCTGGGTTACTTCTTAGGAACTTGAGGCTCCTTTATGTATTTACTGACTCTTCACTTGGGCCAATGGGTAACTCAAATGGGATGAAAACCTTTGGCATCTCTGTTTTCATATTATGTCTATCCTTTTTGCTGCCTTAACTTTGGAGTCAGATTCTACTTGGTTCTGTGTGTAGACAAGTCGATTGCCTGTTGGAGCTGGTTTGTGCTTTCTTCTACTTCACCATTGTTCTGTTTTAGAAGCTATAGAAGCTCATGCACCTAGAGTCCTTCAGTCCTATTCCAGACCCAGAACAAGCCACAAGGTCAGAATGTTAACATAGGATGACAGGGCTAGCTGCAAGAGTAACTTGGCAGCTCCTAGGACAAGTCGACCATGATCCCCTGGTAGTCTGAGTTTCCCATAAGAAAAAGCATCTTTTGGAACTGTGCCCCTGATTAGTGGAAAAATTATAAGACTACAGCACAACCCTTGCAAATCAATAAAAGTTTGCATCTCACTTTCTTCAGAGAGCATTCTGGTACCTCAGTCAGTGTTGTCTCCCTTCATCTGATGCTCCAATTAAAGCCTTGTCTGTGTATTATGCTCACTTAACTTGTTTTTTCTTTCTGCTGTCACCAAATCAAAATTCCCATTTCTGGTATTAATGCCACTATTTTGCATCTGTTTGTCTGACTGATTCTTGTTGTGGTGGTTGTTTTTGTTTTAGTGGAACCAGTATGTTCAGGGGCAAATAAGATGGAAGGAACCCTGAAAAAAGTGAGTTTCTTAACTTGGCAAATTAAGTTCCCTATTCCCACCCAAGAGCATACCATTTGTGCCAGTTGAATTCCCTGGCTCCATCTCCATGTCTTTATTCAAACACTAGTGATTTCATCAGCAAGCATAACTTTGAAAGAATGTCTGAATCATATTCTATAAGTAAAGTGCAAGTGAAGGGGGAAAATTATAAATAAAGAGAAAGGTACTAAACCTGTAACTTTAGACACTCTCACACCCAGGTCCCCAGTCCTAGCTACCCCCAGCTTGCCTGTGAGGGCCCCCAAAGGACATTTTACTCTGTTACACCCTGGGGTCAGGGAAGGGAGTGGTAGTCCATACTCCTGCTATAAGCAGCACACAGCTGCCTGACTTAAATGGTGGGGTAGGGAGTGACTCAGGAAAAGAGCCATCTAGGCAGTGCCCTGACAGACAGCTGGAGCCAACCTAAGGGCCCAATGTCCCATGCTGGGTGGTTCCAGGAAATTCCAAGGTCAACCTAACTGGCTGCTATTTTAAGGGCTGTGCTGAGGCAAACCCAGGGAGAAGCCGGACTCAACAAAAGCAAGGCAATTGTTTCAGAGAAGGAAGGTCAGGGCCACCCCTTTGTACCTCTGGGACACAGCCAGAATTATGGGTAGACTGTGACTACAAGGCCCCTTTGACATCTGTCCAACAGTTTCTGGTCCCACAAGCGCCTGGGCTGACTCTTTGAAATAACAATCAAAGAGGAGCTGTATGTTTCACAGGTTTGTCTGGTATGCTAGAATCCCCTTTGGCTGGCTGTAGATGCTCCCCAAACATTATCTGTATATCATGGGTCACGTTTTTGCTGAGACCAGGAAGATTGCTCCCATTCTAAAGGTCATGGTTCCTGGCCCTCAGCTTATAGACAGGATGGCAGAGGCCTGAGACCTCACTTGGCATTGCTCTGTATCACTCATGCTTCCTGTTGGCTCATATGAAGTTCAGAGGGTGAGCAATGCTCAGTTCCTCTCCAATCCTAACAGATCATGACAAGACTTTGTGCAAGCAGTCTCAAGTGGCCTGTGTGCCTGTGAGTGGCTAGAGGCAGGAAGACTAGGGCAGGTTGCACCTGCAGGACTCAGCTTCTCTTTGGTTCACTTGTTTTTATACCCTTCACAGAACCTTGCGTACCCAGGTTCCTTTAAGATATCAATGCCCTGGGGAGCAGTAGACTAGAGGGAGCTGCTCAGAGGTTTGTTGAGGGTGAGTACAGGTGCTTTGTGGCAGTTACACAGAAATGAAAACTTGGCATCTGACTCCAGAGAAGTACAGCCCTCCCTGTCCAGCCCACACCACAGGCCTGGTTAGGAAGGCAGGCTAAGACCATCCCTGGGATTTATATGGAATGCAAGTACAGATCTGACTGTGGCCACTTACAGATGCTTGACCTCCCCAAGTTTTTGTGTCCTCTTCTCTGAAAGGATGTAATTCTATACACATCTGGGATGTACAATTCCTCATTCACAGGTGCTCTCTTTGTACACAAGAGGTAGTCTCTTGGCTAGGTTACCGTTTAATTTTCCATTGTCTGTTTGGCCCTGGCAAGAAAGAGGGGTGCCCTCTGTTCAAGTCAAGTTTTGGCCCCGGGATGTCCCTATATGGTCAGAGATGGAGATGGTGCCAGCAAAGAGCTTGTGATTTTTCAAAGTTAGTGAGGAGAGTACTGACAAACTCAGTTAAATGAAGAGGACAATGTGAATTAGTAAGTAAAAGAAAACAAGAGGAAAAGAAATAAAGAAAGAAGAAAGACTAATATCCCGAGAGGATCTGACATGATTGAAGAAAGGATTTAGGCTGTAGAAAAATTGTTGATAGATGTTTTGCCCTTAGGACTATATGAGGACAAAGAAACAAGGGAAATGAGAGAACCCAGGGCCTCAATAATATTTTAAGTTGTAGATCATTTTTAAAAATGAAAGTGGATCTTGCATGTGCCTGGGGGGAATACAAATACAAGTGATTATTTTGTACTGGCACAGTTGACATAGTTTCTCTCTGACTTTCCAAGGGCACTGGCTCTCCTGGGTCTCCAGTCCTGATGGTAGATTTAAAAATGTCCCCAAAGGAGGCCTGACCCCAGGCTGCCTGCACACTTTATGTTTGTTTTGGCCCAAGACCACTTACTTTTCTTAAGTGATGGTGAGACTGAGAGTGAGGCTGTTTATGGGGTGAGCTGTGGTAGGAGCATGCTAACCGGAAGCATGGGGAGAACTTGATTCAAGCTCCTTGAGTAAAGCCCATTGTCTCCAATCATGGGAGAAAGCCTGGAGAAGAAAATATTTCACAGGAGCACCTATACTGTGTGGTTAAGGACTAGACTCGGGTAACCCAGGGCTCTCAATTTTGTGTTGGTGTGTGTACTGGGGAGTGAACCCAGTGGCGCTTAACCAATGAGCCACATCCCTGACCCTTTTTATTTTTTATTGTGATACAGGATCTTGCTAAGTTGCTTAGCCTGGCTTTGAAGTCACGGTCCTCCTGCCTCAGTCTCCCAAGTTGCTGGGATTACATGTGTGCACTATGGCGCCTGTCTCCAAATTCTTAATAAAATGATATTGCCGTAACTCTTCAGAAGAAGCAGGGAGAGTTTTGGCAACCAGGGTTAAAAACAAATACTAGTGGTAGTAAGGTGGCTTTCTTCTGAGTCAGCAACTGAGAAAACCTGCCCACCATGGTGGGAGACCAAACTCAGATGGGAACATCCAGACTCTTCCACTGCCAGAGGACTGTAGCCCATACAAACCCCATGGGGATGGCAGACCAAAGAGCGTGATATGGGCTCTGAACCAATGAGGGAGCTTGATTTGGAAGGCACAGGAAATAACTTAGGATGGGGTGACCCAAGGGATGCAGGTAGAATCCCAAAGTAGGTACCTTGGAATTGGAGAATGGGAATGATCAGGCAAGTGAGAGAATGGAGAATATGAAAAAAAGAGAGCAGGTGAAAGAGAAAGATGGGAGATCAGAAGAGCAGGATGCTTTCTTTCCAATGTCCAAGTCATAAGTATAATAGAATGGATAAAGCTTATCTTTGTGTTTTAGCCAGTTGAATGGTCCTACTGCATGGTCCTGCTCAGTGATAACTTTTGTCTTCTTAGTGTGACATTTAGAGTTAAGATTACATATGCAAAACTATTAAGCAGTGAGCTTTATTCCATACATTTTCTCATTTAATCCTATTTAATCTTTACAACAGACTGAAAAAAAATAGCATTACAATTTTTTGTGGATGAAACTGTAGGTCAGAGAAGTTAAATCAGTTGTTTGGGTCACAAAGACAGTGGAAGAACTAGGTCCTGTGTTTGCATCTACTTTTGTTATATAACCTCATCCAACCACACCAGGTCAGTTCCTCCTGAAGGACAGGGGTACCCATTCTATACACTATGGCAGGGGTATCCCATAGAACTTGGCATGGTCAACTTGGATGGGTTTCTGCTGTCCAAGAAATATTGAGCAAGACCTCTAGCCCTGTAGTAGATTAGAGATAGTATAAATTCTCTGACATAGCTTCATTGAGAGGTGGAGTGTACATTCTTTCCTTTTGAATTTGGTGGTCCTTATTGAATTGCATAAGGTGTAAGTGATGCTAAGCAGCTCTCATGACCAAAAAGAAACTTTGCAACCTTGGTTTTGGTCTCTTGGAACACTAGCATTCTGGAAATGCTCTTGGGGATGCTCCCTTATGATGCTGATAGTCATGCTGTGGGAACTTCAGCTACATGGACAGGTGCCTGTAGAGAAGTAGGTACTCTGGCTGGCATCCAGTGGCCAGCATCATCTGCAAGGCAAGTTAGTCACATTGGAATTCCAGTCTGAATAAGCCTTTGGGGTCTGTAGCTCTGGGACATATGTGCTAATAACCATTTGAGAGATTGCAAATGAGAAATTCCTAGTTGATTCCTCTGTATTCCTTAACCTCCAAATCATAAGAAAAATAAAATAGCTGAGTTTGAGGGTATTTATTGCATAACAGTGGGGCATCTATGTATCTGAAAGCTTCCCCAGGGCTCAGATGTGTGTGTAGGTCACGGGGCTGTTATGTAAGGAGTAAGAACCAAAGATTGCCAGCTCTGCTGAGATACGAATTTCTCCTTACAGTCTCAAACTATAACCAGTAAAATTTCAAGGAGAGAGTCTGAGAACAAATTTATTTTTATAACATGTTTTTAATTAGTGCCTTATAGTTATACATGATAGTGGGATTCATTTTGACATAATCATCTATGCATGGAATATAATTTGCTGCATTTCAGTCCCCAGTGCTTCCTCTTTGCCTCCCTACCCTGCTGGTCCTTTTCTCCTTCCTCTGCTCTATTGGCCTTCCTCCTACTTACTCATTATTTTTTTAATTGGTGTTTTATAGCAATACATGAAGGTGGAATTCACTGTGGTATTCATATATGTACATACCATAATTTGGTCAATTTCATTCTGCAGTCCCTCCTGTTTTACTCCCCTCAATTCCCTTCCTCTACTTCATTGATTTCCCCTCTATTTTCGTGGGATCTTTCTTTTCCCTCCTCTGCAGCAAACTTTTAATTGATGAGTGACAAACCCATCTCAGACTGAACAAAGAAGGGCAGCAGGAGCCAGGAGCAGAGATGAGTTTGAAAGTTGTCCAGATGAATTTCTGAAGCCTGGGAAGACCCAAGAATGAGAGGAGGAGAAAATAGAGGGTAGGAAAGCAAATACCACTCACGCTGGCATGAATGGCATAGTGACATTTTGCTGTTATTGTTGACTCTGCTTCTCATTTCGATGGTCATCTTGCTTCAGGATTTGAACTCCTCTGGGACAGGATTCATTTTAGTCACTGAACCTGAGGTGAACAAATGGGTCTCTCTTCTCTGAAAATATTAAGCTGTCTTGAAGTTGGGGTTTCTTTCTCCAGGCATTTTGAGTGTCCAGAATGGGGGTACGCATGTCAATATGTCATATTCCCAAATATGGATTAGCATAAATTTGATTTAAAACCCAGCATGAGTGGTGCTTTGGAAATAATAGATATTCATGCTTAAGACTGTGCATTTTATAACATCATATTAAGGGCCTGAAATTCAACTTGCCTGTCGTCTAGCTGCTGAAAAAAAATACAGTGTTATTCTTTTGTGCAGGTACAACTGGAGTAGAATCATCCTTTGGCTCCATGTTCTATAAGAAACAGGTCCCCAGGCCTCAGATGAAGCAGAGAAAAATTTCAGGGATGCAAAAGTCTAGGTAGGATGCCTCTTTTTAGCCAATCATGGAGAACTTTTCTTTCCCTGCAAGAAGCATAGGGAAGGAAGAGGAGGGAGGAGAAAAAGGAGACAGGTGATTTTGCTGTTAGGTTCCTGGAAGAGCCCAGTGATGCTGGGTAAACAGCCTTGTGGATTCAGTCTTGGGTGTTTAGCCAGTTGAATGGTTTGTTTGTTTGTTTATTTTTATTTGTACAAAGAAAAGAATGGCTGGACAAAAGAAAGGAGATTAAAGATAAAGAATTGTGACATTTGTAGATAAACAACCAAATAAAAAGGGGGAAATGAAGAGTCTGCTGATTAATGTAAAGAAAGAAATTGATTGCATTTGAACTGATATCTTAAGATTATAAGAACCATTTGGATGTTAAAAAGCACAAGAAATATAAGCACAAGCTTGTATTTGGCCAGATGGGACCATGTGGGATGCTGGCTGGGCCTGAATGGAGCTATTGTGTTTTTCAGGAATTGGAGCAGAAGTACTCTCATCCTGAAGGTGACTTCTTTTAGGGGAAAACTGCAGGGGAAGGGTCTGTGATGGGGAGGAAATAAAGAACAGGGAGAATTCACTGATTATACCAAAGATATAGACCAAAGATGGCAAGTCCATGGGGCAAATGTGGTCAAATCCATAGGTTTGTACATTGTCTGTGGCTGATTTCCTGCTACAAAAGCAGTTACAGTGGGGACTATATGGCCCGTAAAACTTAAAATACTTACTTTCCCACCCTTTCCAGAAAACGTTAGCCAGCTCTCAGTCAAGTCACAAACATATTCACCTTGGTGCCACATGCCTTTCTGTTGCCCCAAATTTTGTTAAGTTAGGTTTTGCATGATTGCTATTATAGTGAAAAATGTAAATACATAATACATATATAAAGGCAGATGATGCACAAAAAGACAGGCATATATACACATACACAAAGACAGACACACATTCACATAGCCACACACCCATTCATCCACCCATCCATCCTATACAGTATAGTACAAAGAAAAAGAAATAAAAGTAAAGGGATTACAAAAGAAAAAGAGCAGGCATGGGCTGGGGTTCCTGTAGCCCAAGAAGTCAAGAAGTAATTGTAGTCCTGTGTCTCCTGAGCATTCACTACTTCTGTTCAAACTGCAGAGATTCTTACTGCACATGGGTGAGATTCCCTGTTTGAATGTTTTCTCGGGGCACAGAAACATGCTTGGTTCTTGTGCAGGGAAATTAAAAATTAATCTGGCTAGCTACACCATAATCAAGGACAAATGGGAGTCAGTGGATACACAGTTCATCTTCCTTAACCCTTGGGTGGACAACTCTAAGTTACTTGTGCTGCACCATCTCCCAGATTTCCAGAGGTATTGAATCCAGTTGCTCACAGCCCTCCTGCTTTAGAGTAAGCTTTTACATTCCTGTGACCAAAAGACTTGACAAGAACAACTTGAAGGAGGAAATTTTTATTTGGTGTTCATGGCTTTTGAGGTTTCAGTCCATAAAGAGCCAACTTTATTCTTCTGGGCTCAAGAGGTGAGTGGAACATCATGGTGGAAGCGAGTGGAGAAGAAAGGCATTCCAGGACATGGCAATCAGGAAGCAGAGAGAGAGAAAGCTCTGCTTACCAGGGACAAAACACATACTCCAAAGATGTGACCCCCAGTGACCTACCTCCTCCAATCATAGTTACCACCCAGCTAATTCATATCAGTGGATTAATCCACTGATGGTTATAACTCTCATAATCTAATCATATCACTTCTAAACATTCTTGCATTGCCTCACACATGAGCTTTCGAGAGACACTTCATGTCTAAACCATACACTTCCCGTAACATTCATTGTTGGATGACTTCCCTTCCCTGTCTCATCCTTTTCCCCTACCTGGTCTCACTGGGGGCACCTCCAAATAAACTGTCTGGCCTCACAGTCTGGGCTCAAAGTCTGAGTCTGGGGGACCAATCCACCATGAAAGAATGAGAAAATGAAGAGAGAGTGACTTATGGTTTTAGGTTCCTAGATTTTATCAAGCAGATTCCCAGCTTGGGACAAAGCCCAGGGATGCTGGCTACATAGTCCAATTGAGAACCAGCATACTTTGCTGTTGGTGGTTGGTTACTTTCCTCTGCTCCCTATTTTCCTTTGCTTGATAAACTATATTATATTTTTAAATATAAGAATAATAGCAGGACTAATTTAATCAATAGTTGATGATAATATCTCATTTTCTTACTCATTACCTAAAACCAAGGAATACACACACACACACACGCACACACACACACATAATCAATGAGGACAAAGGCTATGCCAAATGTTTATAAGCCAAGCTAAGGTTTGTCTGGGCACTAGAGGCTATTTATCTAGACAAACAATGGAATATGAAAAGCCATTTCTCATTTTCATTTTTTTAACTGAGAGTAATTTATATCTCCTTCATTTGGGTGCTTACTTGCTCTACCAGCTGCACAATTTACAGGTAACTTTACCAAATATCCTGTCTTTTTTTTTTTCATAAGGAGTTTGCATGGGGCCAGATACAGAATGTGGAAACACTTTCTTCCAGGATCTAGGAAGGAACCTAAGTGACTCTGAGGGAGGAGGTCTCTGGGAGGAGATTCTAAAAGAAATTGAATTATGTGGGAACAGTGGTTTTTCCCACAGCCTTTGGACTACTAAGAAGAGAGGTAACATTTGAAACACTTTGTTCACTGTATGAATAAATCTGAGAACCTTCAGAAGAGGAGGTCCTCAGGGGGAAGCAGCTACTCTGAATAGAGTATGAGAGAAGAATTAAGGAATAGAGACTTCCCTCATCTCTGAGATGGGAGAAGGATGCATGAAGGAGACCACGATCGTGATGGACAGGAGAAAAGAAAGATGTTTTGAAGAGCTGTCATCACATTTTCTCAGGGGATCCCTTATTGCCTTTTTGAGGACAGACATGTGACTTCAATGGACTACTTACCTGACTTAATATGCCAGTGGGTATACTGAGATTCATTTTGCAGAAAATAGAGTCTGCTGTGCAAAACAACTCTGTTTGTATTTTCAAATCTGCTGGTTGTGTGTGTGGTAGGTAAGTCACGAATCTCACATTTCACTAATTACAGAGAATTGTCTCCTGTCATGAGGATTCATGAGAACAATGTCTATAATTTGTGGAATGCTTACCATGATACCATGATCCAGGACTCTGTATATTGTCTGAAATGAAAAAGAATTGAATTTGGAAGCTTATCTTACACCGTCCACAGAAATTAACTAAAAATAGAGCAAAGATCTAAACATGACAGTTAATACTCAGAAACTCTTAGAAGAAAACCTAGGGAAAACTGCATGGCATTGGATTTGGCAATGATGTCTTGGATAGGATCCAAAAAGCATAGGCAATGAAAGAAAAAACTGGATCAATCAACTTTTAAAAATCTGGTCATCAAAGGATGCCATCAATAGTGTGAAAAGGTAACTTGCTCAGTTGAGAAATTATTTATAAATTATATATTTGAAAAGTTGTTAATATCCAGAATATATAAAGAACATCCATAATTAAGCAACAAAAAGACAAATGTTCAAAGGACTTGAATAAACATTTTTCTAAAGAAGATACACAAATGGCTAATAAGTACATGAAAAAAAATGCTGGACAACACTAAACATTAGGAAAGTGCACCTCAAAGCCACAATGATATACCACCTCACCCCCATTAAGGTGGCTGTTATAAAAAACAAAAAAACAAAGGCATAAAATAGTGGAAAGGATTTGGAGAAACTGGAACTCTGGTATGTTGCTGATGGGAATGTAAAATGGTGTAGACTCTATGGAAAACAATGTGATTGTTTCCACAAAACTACAAATGGAATTACCATATCATTAAGCAATTACACTTCTAGGTATAACCACAAAGAAGGATCTTAAAGAGATGTTTTACACACATATCCATATCAGCAATAGTCTAAACAGATGAAAAATGGAAATAACCAATGTATTCATCAATGAATGAACTGACAATCAAGATGTGATATATACCTATAATGGAATATTATCCAGCTTGAAAAAAGAAGGAAGTTCTAACACGTGCTCCAAAATGGATGAACTTGAGGACATTATGCTAGGTAAAATAATCCTGTCACAAAAAGACAAATTCAATGTGATTCTACTTATGTGAGATGCATTAAGTAGTTAAATTCAGAGAAGAAAGTGGAATGGGAGTTGCCAGGCATGGGTGAGGGATAGGGTGTAGTTTGTTTAATGGCTACTTAGCTTCAGTTTTGCAAAATGAAAAGAATTCTGGAGATTGACTCCACCGCAATGAGAAAATACTCATTGCCACTGAACTATGTACTTAAAAATGCTTGACATGAAAAATTTTATATTATGTGTATTTTACCATCATAAAAGAGAAAAACTCGCGAGGTGGTTTTGATAAGCTGTCAGATTTGGGGACCACTGGACAAGATCCCCCCCATGTTGCAGGAGATCAAAGGGTCCAATGTCCTTTGAAAATGACATGCGCTGCTCTTTAGAGGCAAGGAGAAACTACTATAGGCATTTCTAAATCTATTGACCCAAAATATAAAACAATAAAGATTGAAGAGCACTGTGGGTAGCTAAAGGAAATTTAATCTCTCCCTTTGATCTCTTATAAAATAAGTGGAATTCTCTCATGGAAGTAAAGGAGAAGTCATGAGAAAAAGGGTAAGCCATCAGTAAGCACAGAAGTAGCCAATCTTTTAAAAAAATTAGGTAGTGATCAGCACTCAGCTCTTACCAGTCCATTGAAAAGATATCATCATAAACTACATGTCATGACTTGGGTGCCTCATATATTAGCTAACTTTTCTACATAACAAACAACTTCACAATTTCAATGGCTTATAACAAGACACAGGTATCTTCATGTTCACAGGTTAGAAGTTGGCCCTTTATGATGGGTATTTCCTGGGCCAGGTGTGACTTCAGGTTTCTGGTTGAGTTCAGGTCCTCACATGACTTTATTGTGAGGTAGAGGCTGAAGAGATAGTGACTCCTTGAGGTATGTTTTTCTCATGGCAATCTATAGAAATATATAAGTTGCTAGAAGAACTCACTCTGCTTTTTAAGGCCTAAGCGTGGAACTGGCACAACATCACTTGCATCCACATTCTATCCATCAAAGCAAGACGCACTGCCAAGACTGACATCAGTAAAAGATATTGCAAACTTGCAAGATAAAGGATTATAATGTATTAATGTATAATAGGGAGGGTATGAAGAATTGAGAATAATTCATTTTACCACATCACACTGGGGAGGACAGCAAGTCAGGACCATTTAAGGAAAAGCAAAAGCTTGAGAAAAATGTATTAGGGCAGTAGCTCAAAGCCAAGACCAGTAGACTTAACATTTCTCAGGACAAACTTGATGGCTAGAGTGTGTGGCTTGATGGGGACAGGCTTAGAAGCAGAGACCTCAGTCTTATGGGATGTCTTGTTCCCAAGACTATCTGAAGTAGTATAAAGTTCGGCCAAAGCAAGGGTCAGCCCTGAGGGAAGAGGGCTACAGGAGCGAGGTTATAAGATTGAGGTCCTTAATCAGCCGGCAGGTGAAGGAAGGGCACATGACACAGATTCCACCTAGGTATTAGAGATCTGGGAAGATTGGAGAGCAAGTGGCTGGCACAGGCAGAGCAAGGCATCACATTAGTATTTTATTCTTAAAGGTGTGGGTGAGAAGAGGCCTATAAAGGTCTGCTGGAAACAGACCTTTATATCTGTTGAGCTCACTTGGAGATGTCCAGAGTACATACAGCTGTTGTATCACAGCTAGCACCTTAGCAGCCTGTGACTGCATGGGGTAGACATGATTTGACCTAGTTGGGGCAGAGGAGGCCAAAACAGACCAAAAGTAAGATTATTGAAAGAGTGAAATTTCCTTTCAGGAAGAAGGTCCAAGGATAAAACCTGAATCCAAGATCTTTGATTCTAAAGAGGACGTTCCGATTCCAAAGGAGGATGAAAATCCTTCACTACCAGGTAGATATGAGAACACCATCTTGAAGCTGAAGAAGTATTGAGTAAAATAAACCACACCAAATGTAAGAGAGAAAAAGAAACAAAATCAATGAAAAACAAGTGGGAAGGGCAAATGGCTCCTGATCTCTCCACAGGGATTTCCTAAAAATGGAGAAATGGTCAAATTACCATAAAAGTACAAATGTCTTTTGCCAGGAAGAAGATTATTTTCAACAACAATCATTGTACATTCAGCAGCAAATAGAAGCCGGAAAAAGCTGAGAAATCTCTCCTTGTGATCCTTAAAGAGTCCTAGAATTCTTCTTCTTTCAGACCATTTATGGAGATATATCATATATTTTAACAATATACAAAGAATATACACTTCACATGTACACTTACTTAAAATACACTTCTTATAATCACTTTTTGCTGAGAGATAATCTGAGAGGGGCATATGTAGTGTTCAATATTAGCTGCTCTTAGATGGGTGCTGATATGGTTTGGATGTAGTTTGTCCTCAGAGAGTTCCTGTGTTGGTGGCTTGGTCCTCAGTGTGGTAATGGGAGGAGTTGGTGGACCTTTAATAGGTGGGGCCTAATGAGAGGTCTTTAAGTCATTGGAAGTGCCCCCCCACCGAAGTAAATTAGGTAATTGTTTCAGGGTCTTCAGTTAATTCTCATGGGTGTGAGTGTTGTAAGACTAAGCTGATCCTTGGATTACTCTCTGGGTTCTTGTTTTCAAATGTGATCTCTTCCTCCCATACAGTTTCATACCATTGTGATGTCACCTGCCATGACGTCCTCACCTGAGTCAAGCCAATCATTTTCAGGACTGCGAGAAAGATGGTAAATTGTAGAATCTCTCAATAGCAATCATAAAGGACTCTTAGGGGGAAATCAGAAAACTTGGGCCATTTCGGGAGAGTAGAAACAAAGTAATATTTGTTCTCTAGAAATAATCATGGAAAAGAACAGCTCATTCAACCCATTGCAACTGTGAGAACCTTATGGTGGGTGGGGTGGCAACTTAGGGACACATGTCCTAGGCCCAGGGAAGTCTGAAGAAATATGAACTCTGCAAAGTGTTGCAGCATGTAGACCACCCAGTTGTGCCCCTCTAATACAGGCTATTCCTGAAAAGGGAGACTAGCCCATATCTTATTCAAAAAGTGGAGGAAGAGCCTGGCACTTATCACTTATTAAATTCATGGTCAGGGTCATGTGAACTGTTTTAATGACTTCTAAATACGCTTGTAAAGTGAAAAAGGCAGTCCACCAGCTGTGCAAATCAGGGTCAATACTAGGTTACTGTATAACCCTCTACCCTGTCGAAAGCCTTGGCCAGCCTCCAAACAGAAAGAAATCCTTCTCACCAAGGCGGGTCCTTATGCCCCTTCCCTCCCTGTCACATGCGATCATACACACTTCCCTCCTGTGACTACTTGGGATTGAAAATAACCAAAAGGCCAAAAAGGGGTCTTGGATCTCACTTTTCTGAGATTGCAGACTGGCTTCCTTCTCTTGCAGGAGCTGGAGCCTTCCTGGAGCTGTTTCCAAGCATTCTCACCTGTTCAACCTGTGCTTTTTAGAAGCAGTTGTGGCACAGCACAGTGTTTTGGGCCTTTGGTTTTGAATTCACCATTCACCACAGGCTTACCAAGCACAGTGTAAGCCTGGGCCTTACGTAAAATCAATAGGTAGTTTACCTTTTAATTACGGAAATGGATCATAGAAGCACAAACCCTCCCTGGAGGCGTGTAAGAATCTAAGCGGTCTCTGGAGAATGCATTATTTCAGCTGAGAACTGAACAGAGCATAGGAGTGAGCCATAAAAGAGAAAAAGTGTTTAAGTCAGAGGTCCAGGACACATGAAGAACCAGGGGACTGACAAATATGAATGGGAAGTGTGGATGGAGCAGACAGACCAGCAATGGGCTTGTGACAGGCCAGACCATTGAGGGCCTCCATGACCATGCAGGTCATAGAAGAAATTTCACTGAGCATGGGGAAGGCAGTGAGGGCTTGTGCTGGGGAAGCTTTAACCTAGTTGTCATTTGAAAAGCTCATTTTGGTTGCTGCATATAAAGCAATGTGAGAAGAGTAGGTGTGGAAGGGCAGTGAGGAAGCAGCTTCTGTAGTAAGAAGGGATCTTGGGTTGCTCTAGAGTGGAGTCCACAGGATGAAGAGAGATGGGCAGGTGTGCAATGCCTGTTTGAGGTTGCTCTGGGGTACTTGCTGCTAGATTGATGTGGGCCTAAAGAAGAAGGGAAATTCACCAATCAAGTTTTGGGCTGGAGCAACTGGGTAAAATGAAAAAGAAACACTGGGGTATTGGGTAAAGTAAGTTATGGTGAGTTTGGCTTTAGACTGTTGGATTTTAAGGCTTCAGAAAACAACAGGTTTGGCCATATGCTGGTGCTAAGTTTAGCTTCCTGAAATGTGTTTCCTTCACACACACAAATGGAAATATTTCTACCTTTCTCATGGAGCCATTTTGGTTTTGAGAAGATAATCTGCATCAACCTTTCAGAAATAGTAAAGCAGGATAAACATGTAAGATGGAATAACTTTTGGAAAAGGAATTATCAGTTAGCAGGTAGAGCTGCTGGGGTTCCCAAACAGTAGGGGGACAGTCATCATGGAAAGCTGCAGCCAGCTTGAAGCCATCAGCCCTCCCTCCCTCAACACATATGTTCTACACTCAGTTCTATCTGCATGCATCTGTGTGTGTGCATCATGAGACTGCGTGCACATGCGTGCATGCCTGCATGTTTGTGTATTCAAGCATGTATATTGAGTTATGAGGAAATGAGAAAGGAATGGGAGGGAAATTTCTGAGATGAAAGCTATAAAGATAATCCCAGGCTTTGATGAGCATGTTTGAAATTCTTTGCCCCTCTGACCTGGCTCAGCAGGGTGGCTGCATGGGGCCAAGTAAAAGTAATATTCAGAGAGGGAGGGTTTCCTGTGGACGTCCAAGAAACAGGATGAGGAGGACTGTGGGAGTAAAGGGAAATGATAAATGGAATAGAAGTATTGAAGAGGAAGCAATGATGTGCACTTTTCCAAGTAAAAAGGAATGGCTTATGACGTAAATATCTGATAAGATAGTTCACTAGCAGTTTCATCCTGTTACCCAGCATAAGGGCATTTCATGAATTCCAAAGATGAAGTTTTATAAATCACCGGGCACAGAGACTTGGTGAGCAATATTTGCTTTTTCTGCCAACTCTCCTCTTCAATTCACCATTTTCTTTCTCTGGAGAGCTCCACTTCCTGACCCCGGAGGTAAGAACATGAAATCGGAGGAGTCAAATATGGCATCCTGTTGCCCTGGCCATACAGAACAGACCTTACTGTGCTCGTAGTCTGAGCAAGAGCTGTTAGAAGTCTTGCCCAGGATACTTCTACCAGCCTGCAGGAAAAAGTTTCCAAACCACAAAGCTTCAAGGCTAACAAGCAGATCTGCATGGATGGCTCTGGACTAACAGTCAACCATCTGTGAGAAACAAAGCAAAGTGGTTAGTGACATACTCATTATAACAAGTAACCCTAATGTTTAGTAGCTTACCACAACCACCCTCTCTTTTTACTTTTAGTTTTGTGGTGGTTGGAAGTATCTTCTGCTGGTTCTTTCTTTGGCTGCCAGCTAAGATGGTGACATTCCAAGTACCCAAGCCCCAAGCACTAAAGCTTATTGAGTCTCTGCTTATATCATGTTTCCTGATAAATGATTGGTTGAAGCAGGTTACATAGCCTAGCCCAGACTCAAGTGGAAGTAGACACCGGGAGCCATGGTGTAGCCATCACTATAACAACCCACCACACCAAGGTGGCACTGGCATCCATGCTCTGGGGGCTCTGATTTGTGTTCCTGTTATCCAAAGATCTCCGACTGATGAAGACCAGTAGAAATTTCTCTACTTTAGAATATAAGGAAGAACAGAACATCCTGTTCCTTTAATCCAAATCAAGTGTTTGTTGAGAACCTACTGAAATCCTGTAAAAGAAACATTGCATGCCATCCCAGGATGAAATGGATGGACAAGACACAATGTTAAAGCAATTCACAATCTCTTTGGGGGAAATGAGCCATTCACATACAGAAATTTAAAACCCAGCCCAACATATGAGTCACCATGAGCCAAAACTTAATACCCACTATGTATTGAACAAGTATTAGGTATTTTGACATCCTCTCATGGAAGCTGCTTCACCCAAAAATTCTGAAAGTAAAAGACCTTCATATGGGACAGTAATAAAGACTGTTCAAGTCTAGACAATTGCTTTGTGTTTTACCTGGACTTGGCTCCCAGGGATGAAAATGATGTGAATTATAGAGAAATAAGAATAGTCTGAAATCTTCTCAATTCCCTGAGGCAAAGTTTTTTCTTAAACTGTCTTGCAAAATAAATGTGCCATAGAATGAGCAGACTATCTTGGGAATATAGTGGGATTGGAAGCATGTGCATTTAAAACTTTGATAATACTGTCAAACAGCCCTACTGAGGGCCACATGGATTTACTCTCCATTGGAAGGTCTTTATTCATCATTGATTGATAATATTAGGCTTCTGCCAAGCTCAACAGGAGAAAATAGTGTTTCAGCACTCTTATTATTCGCATTCCTTGAATCTCTTTTAATCTTTTTGCAAGTCATCTGTATTTCTTTCTTGAAAAAAATTTTTTAGATCTACTATCCAGTTTTCTTTAGAAGTTGTGTGATTTTTTTTGTATTGAGTGTATGAGCTCTCCGACAATAAAAACTGTACATCTGTACACGTAACAGTGTTATTTGTCATCTGAATTTGTTAATGATTTCATCTTTAAGTAGCCATATTCACCATTTTTTTCTTCAATGGCTCTGGAGATTTGTGATTTTCTTAGAAAGGCCTGTTCAATTCCAATGTGATGATAAAAATCTGTCCACACATTTATGTTGCATTTTTATTATGACAAAATCTTTGGATAAGTAGAATCTGCATTAGAAGGAGTAAAACAGGGATCTGGGGATACGTTTGAAACGTCTTCCCAAATTTTTACTTGCATGGTTTATGTCCATGGTGCTGTTTGTTAAGTGGTTTTCTGTTTTTCTTGGGCTACTTATTACATTTGTTCAAAGTGCATTATTTCCTTAATTTACTGGTGATTCAAATTTCCTATTATTTAATGTATGATTTCTGCATCTGTATCTTTCTTGAATTTAGTCTCTATAATTTTTGTGTTATAACATTTACTTTCTGCTTTTTGTTTTGTAGATTGCTTATTATTGAAATGTACTTTGAAATTTTTTTCTTAATTTACAACTTTAAATGCTGCCTGTTGCCTCTGCACTCGCGGGAGGGGGGGATGTTATCAAACTGTTTTCCACATCCTTGTATCTCCTTCTGGGTTTGTCATTTGCACACTTATTTTTAGGCCTTTAATCAAAATCTGCTTAAAACCATTTGGTGGCTTTATTACCTTTTATAGCAAAACAAATGATTCTAAAATGAATGGCTTGAAACACTAAAAATCATTGACTATTTTTTACAGTTTCTGCATGTCAGAAATTTAGACAGGATATGGGGAGGATAGCTTAACTCTGCTCCATGATATTCTGGGCCTCAGTTGAAAATTCAAAGGTTGGAGCCTGGAATCATTTGAAGCTTGTTTACCTACATGTCTGGTGGTTGATTCTTGTGTTGGCTGAAGGCCTAACAGAAGCTGTTAACAAAGAACAGCTAAATGTTATCATTACTGACAGCCTAGGTTTCCCCACATCATGTGCTTGGTTGCCAAGGGTGAGCAAAGAGAGAGAGAAAGGTAGGGAGGGAAAGGAAGAATAGAGGTGAAGAGAAGAGAGAGAAACAGCCATCTTTTGATGGCTGAGCTTAGGAAATTATAGAGCATCATTTCTGTCACTTGTATTCATTAGAAGTTATTTACCAACTCCAGTCCACAGACGCATTCCAAGTGTGATTCTGGGAGCATTAAAGGGTGTACACAGCTTTCCAAATAATAATCAGTGTTCTCACTAAAATTATTACAAGAAAAATGCTGTAATAAATAAATGTGCAATGTTTTTATAAATTATAGTATGTCTGAATTTTATTATTCACTGTGATGGACACAGTGACTCATGCAAGCATCTGGGTTTCTTTGAGGTCACATCAACTTTCAATCATAAAAAAGACAAAAGTTTACAGATATTCTAGAATGTTCTTATTAGTGCATTGCAGTTATACATAATAGATTTTTTATTATGTCTTTATGAGGTTATAGTATTCATAATAGATGATATACTATATTTGATTAAATGATTAGTGACCTTGGCTTATATCTTTTAAATCTGTGAGTACAGATGTGTTTTACCATTGAGTAAATGTGTGAGGGCTCTGATCCTTGGAGAACACTGTAGGCTTGGTTAGGAGTCCTAGGTTTTCCTTTTTCTCTTTCCATTTTATCTGAGGCCCTGAAACTGAGTTCTTCCAACATATTTGGTTACACATTCTAATTTTGTGGGAAATTTTCTTGCGCATCAGAAGATAGCCCTGTATCTCCCTCAGGGACTTCCACATGTGCCTCTTTCCAACCTCCGCCTCTGAGCAACCCTTCCACTCTCTATGCTCAGGGGAGGGGACTCCTTACCTGTCTATGCTGTTACCGCCTTGGTGCCTTGCTTCTATAGAGAACATGGTCTGCTGTAGTTTCCCTGGCATTGTGTCTCATTAATGTACTTTTGGTGGCTAGAGATCCACAACTCTGGCTATTTATGGTTTCCTCTTCTCACTTCCAGGAGAATTTGGAGAAGCAACAGGGTCCTTCTGGTGGCTATTCCCATCTCCAAGGGGAAAGCCAACTTGCTTGGAGGGACTTGTTTTAGATGCTGGTGCTTTGTGATGATTTTTGCCCATTTGATGTTGATTGTGATGTGCATAACATTAAGTGGTCTAGCCCTCCATCTTTTTATTTTTTTTTAAACAGGAATGTGTTTATTAAAGGGATAGGAAAATGGAAAAGGAATACTCTCAAGGGAGAGAGTACCCATGTGTTCTTGATTTAAATTTGTAAACTGTTAGACGTGTCAATCTAGTGGATTAAAAAAAAAAACTCTTTATTTGAAAACATCAAATGCAGCTTCCCCTGCCAATTTCTCTTATGTCCATGGTTTAATAATAAGTGATTAAGTGAGGAACTTATAATAAGTTTCTATGGAATACTATGCTTCTAATAAAAGTCATCTAATAGGACAACATTTATTGACGAGGCAAATTCTCAACATAAATTTATACAGAAAAAGCAAAAAGAAAGAAAGAGACAAAATGTAGCAACATTTTTGTTAAGCATTATTTTAAAGAGAGAAGGACAGTGAGAGAGAGAGAGAGACAGAGAGAGATAATCTATTTTTATTGAGATTTTCACATGGCTCTCACTGGTCCGACTCTTAGTTGTGTACGTGGGTGCAGGGGTTTGAACTCGTGTACTTGTGCGTGCTGGGCAAGTGCCGTAACCGCCAAGCCACTGCTCCAGCCCCAGGCATTTTCATATATAGAAGCTCCAGGCTTCTTATTATAGTTGGACTTTATGATGCTGCAAGAGAAATATACATTCAGTAGAAACTGCATTTTGTATTTTGAATTTTGTTCTTTTTCCAGGTTAGCAAACTGCTCTATAATATTCTCTTGAGGTTTTGGGCAATGGTAATGAGCAACAGCTTCCAGGCACCCCCTGCCCCATCATGAAGATTAACAAATGATTTTCCACAGTCTACTGCATTGCCAGAAATTTTTGAGCACAGGTATTCAATAAATTGCATAAGATCGTTTATACTGTATTTTAAAACAGACCTTATATTATGTGATTTCCCCAAACTGTAGGGCAATATAAGAATTCTGAGCATATTTAAGATAAGCTAAGTGATGTTTGGTAGATGATGTTTGGTAGATGAGGTATATTAAATGCATTTTTGACTGACAATATTTTCAATTAACCATTGTAAATTTTTATGGATTTTTTGGGACATCAGTCCATCATCAGCTGAAGAGCCTCATATGTGAAAGGTGCACATTGACAGGTTAACCCTAGTCATCTTTGAGAATGAGGTTATAAGGGATTTTTAAGAAATCACTGATTTTTCAATCTTAAAGTATTGAGCATGAATTAGTCTTAAAATTTGAAGAAATTATTTGTTAAGCAAGCATCAGCTACAGGACATAGCCCGGGAGGTGAGTTTCAAAGCTCTATACTAACCACCTCCTGGTGAGATATATAGGAACTAGCTCTGATGGGGAGGGCAAGCTCTTGCCCAGAACTTTCTACCACCCATCTCCTCTTATCTTTTGCATATTTCCAATGATAAGGGGACCCTCTCTCAGTGTTTGCTGAAGTCACTGACATACTTCTCATTATCCATTGGCTGAGAGCCAGTGGAAGCTCTACAGCACTGGTTCCAGGTGGCCTCTTTCCCTCCAGAAGGAAGAATTCAGACACACTGGATTTTCAGTGCTGCTTGAATTACCCAGATTGCTACTTATTTGTCTATCACTGGTCTTCGCATCTCCTTCTTAGTGGGGAATTACACAGATAATTGTGCAGCTGTGCAGACTTCTCCCTAAAGGTCATAAGCTTTGGTCCCACCATTGGTTGGGAAGCATGTGTTTCTTGTACTCTTAAAGGATTGTTTTTGGCTTTGAGTTCCAGAACTTAGCCCTTGTAAAATTGAGATAAAGCACATTGGCAGCTTTGGGACTTATGCAAGCCAACAGCTAGCAGTATGGCTACCCTGTTACTTCCAAGCTAAAATTGCATTTGATATTTTTTCTCACAAGCCTTTGCAACACTCACCTAGGGCTTCCAAACACTGAAGAATTTCAATTCTGTTTTGCAGCCCCAAGGTAATGTTTATCTCCCACTCACTCAAATTCTTCATGAGAGACTTCACAGGGTCATGAGGCAGGATAATGAGCTTGCTCAAAAGACACAGGAAAGACTGGGACCTGAGCCCAGATTCAAAACTTCATGCTGAGGTTCTTGTTACTCAAGCACATATCTCTGATCCACAGGCCAGGTGCAGCAATAAAACCAAACATGTGCTTCAAAACGCAGTGTTCCCTGAATTCCCAAACACAATCTTCAAGCTCACATTTGGACTCATTACTTAGGCCTGGGGTGGGGTTTTAAATAAATATATCTTAAAATATATTATAATGTACATGTAATAAAAAGTACACAATTCTTGGGTATTCAATGAGTTTTGTCAGTTATATGCATATATGTATAATTGCTACTTTGTACAAGATACAAAACATTCATATCAACCCAGACAGTTCTCTGTGCCTGCTCCCAATTAAACACTACCTGCTCCAAACCAAAGCAACCACAGTTTGAATTCCAGAACCCATAAATTAATTTTTCCAGTTATACAACTTCATATAAATGGGATCATTAGTATTTTTCTAAGTTTCCTTCACTTACACAAGAGTTGTCAGAATCAAAATGGAGTTACTTATGTCAACCTTATCAATAGATAATAAATAAATATGTAAAGTTATGGGGGAAATGTTCTTAGATATGAGTGACAGTAACCACCACAAATAACTCTTCCAGAACTGTCGTGCACAAAGGCCACTGCAACCTGAACCAAAATCAGCAACTGTCTGTTGAACCTCATTCTGACTTGTATCACTTATTATTATTAATCCTTGTGCTCAACGGTTATCATTTCAAAATATATCTTGTAATCCTCTTCATTTTTGCTGTTAAAAGCTTGTCCTGCCCTCAACCTCTTTAAAAGTGCCCATGGTTTACTATGGCACATATATTCTTATTGCAATGCTGTTTTATTCCCAAATAGGTATTATAGTTCTTTGGAGAGTCTCTGATTGCTATGTAGATAGACGTTCAACCTGTTTGCAATCTTTATCCATGTGAGTGTGTGTATCGATACTTCATCTATTTATGTTGTTAGGTAGGTGTCCATGAATATCTCCTGGTGAAAGACATTTGGGTGGTTTGTACTTTGAGGCCATTACAAACAAGGCTACAATGAATGTTCTGGTGCAAGATTTCTTTCAGTTTTATCCTTCCATTTTTTTTAATACATGTCTAAAAGAGGAATTTCTGGATTAATGTATGTTTAACTGGGTAAGAAACTGCATGATGTGATTTGGAAAATTCAACTTTTGAGTAGATTAATTGCCTCTCAGAAGTGAAAGGGAACTTGAGGTTTTTAGTCTTTCAGTGCACCTGATGATTTAAAAAAAAGAATCACTGAGATACACAGAAATCACATAACCCTTTCCCATGTCTGTAGGTCCAATGAATAACACAGAATGTACACCCTCTGGTATCATTTTTTTCTTTTTCTTTTTAAATGAGAGTTTTTGGAAAATCTTCTTTCTTCCCATTTATGAAGTAGGATTTATTTCGGAAAGGATAGGTTCATTTTCTTGCCTTGGCCCATAGTGAAAAATATTGAATATATGGTGACCTTACTGAATATACACGGGATCCTATTGTAGATTAATTTGTGTGATAGCATACCTAAAGACAGCAATGGAGATTAGGGGTGAATTTACACTGCATTGAAGATACATCCCACCATTTAAATTTCCCTCAAATAATAATATTGATTGGAATTTACCTCTTTCTGCCTAGTAATAGTGATTTTATTTCTAGAAACTTCTCCTATGGGCATAAATATAATTATATGGGAGATGTGTGTAGAAATAAGTTTATATATTGTTTACAACAACAAAAGAAATGTCAGATTTAATTATTAAAGATCCACATGATGAAAAATCATGGAGTTACAAAAATGTTGTAAAACAGTTGTAAGTTACAAAGCATGATAAAATTGTGTGAAAAATCC
This sequence comes from Aplodontia rufa, assembly GCA_004027875.1. Taxonomy (NCBI): domain Eukaryota; kingdom Metazoa; phylum Chordata; class Mammalia; order Rodentia; family Aplodontiidae; genus Aplodontia; species Aplodontia rufa. The sequence continues at coordinate 17,145 of PVKS010013368.1, read as the reverse complement.
TTTTTTTCCTATAATCTACTTAGAATAAGTCTGAAAAAGAATAATCAAAGAGGATAATCAAATAATAATAAGTTGGGGAGGATGGAACAGTTAATAAGCCATTAAATAAGTAGTGTACCTTGTCTGATTAGATGAGGACAAAGACTCCAAAGAAAAGGTAAGCAAAGTAGAGTGTTCCAAAGTACTGGTGAGGGTGGGTGTGGAAGTTACAACTTTAAAAAAGTCAGAAAAACATTTGTGGAGGAGGTGCATTTTCAATCCTGAAGAAGGAGGGCTTGACCTCCATGACACTTGAAGACAGTGTGCACAAGCTGGAGTGTGTCTGAGAAACCAGGAGGGGCCAGGCAGCTGGAGCATCTGAGTGGGATGCAGAAGGGCAGGAGAGCAGCCCAGAGTGAAAGACTTCAATGCCACAAGGCAGATATGGGGTCTACTCTGAGTGAGACAGACATGTCATGGGAATTTGAGCAGAGGAGCTATCTGGCAGCTAATTCATCTCTCTGAAATCTCTCTGGCTTCTTTGTGAAGATGAATGCAGATGCAGAGCGCTCCAGGGAGACCAGATAGAGCTTCATTTCCATAACCTACATTGGATATGATGGAGGACTGGGTAGTGGCAACAGTCACCAGATTTAGATATATTTTGAAGATAAAGGCTTCTCACTCCTTACATTCAATCCAACATTTTGTTGCTGGATTGAATGTAAGGAGTGAGAAAAAGAGTCATAGATGTCTGGAGATTTTTGAACCACTGAAAGAATGAGATAGTGGTAATAAAGGAAGAGAAGATAGGTGGGAGATAAGTTCTTTTTGGACATGTAATATTTTTAATGGTGGTTAATTAATTAATTAATTGTGTTAATGCTGGGGGTTGAACCCAGGGCATTGCACCTGCTAAGCAAGCACTCTACTACTGACCTATATCTCCAACTCACTGGACATGTTAAAATGTGATACTTAGTAGACATCCATTTGTTCTGAACCATTCGTTAGATATGAAAGTACCAAGTTCAAGAAAAAGTGTGGGCAAAGACAGAAATATGGGAGCTACTTGTGTAGAGATATTTTCTAAAGTCTGCAGGCTTGATGACATTACCTGGAAAGTGAGTGTAGTCAAAAATAATAAATGATTATGGTAGGAAAAGGGAAAATCAATAAAAACACATTGAGAATGGGAACCAAGAGGTAGGAAACCAAGCATTAGAAATGCTTAAGGAATAGGGCACGGTTCTTGCAACCAACACTTTTCAAAGATCAAGGAGTGAGGACAGAGCCCTGACCATGGATTCAGTAGCAAAGACATCGTGGGTGTGGATTTGTCTGTTTTGTCTCCAGTGTCTAAAACAGTGCATGTAACTCTAGAGGAACTAGATGATTGATTGAGTGGCAAGGAGCATCTGAACTTGGTTCATACATGCTATTTTGAGCATGCTCAAGAGAAAATGGAAAAAGAAAAGGAGATATCTTTTAAAGTAGAGTAAGAAAACGAGATAGCATCTGACAGGGAATACAAGGATAAGAGAGTTTTTAAGATGAGAGAAATCACAGGATGTTTTAAAGATAATGAGAAATTGGTCTGTAGTTTTCTTGATGAGTCTTTGTTAGATTTTGGTATCATTGTTATATTTGCTTCATAAAAAGTGCTTGGGAGGGTTCCAACTCTTTCAATTTCATGAAAAAGCTTGTAGAGGATCGGTGTTAATTCTTCTCTAAAGGTCTGGTAGAATTCTGCCGTGAATCCATCATATCCTGGGCTTTTCTTTTTTGGAAGGCCTTTGATTGCTGATTCGACTTCGCTACCTAAGATTGGTTGGTTTAGAATTTCAATGTCCTCTGGTGTTAATTTGGGAATGTCGTATGTGGTCAGATATCCATAGATGCTAAAATCCTTAATAAAATTCTAGCTATCCGGATCCAAAAATACACTAAAAAGATAATCCACCATGATCAAGTGGGCCTCATTCCAGGAAATTATGGCTGGTTCAACATATGCAAATCAATAAATGTATTTCACCACTTAAACAGGATTAAAAATAAAAATCATATAAACATCTCAATTGACACAGAAAAGGCTTTTGATAAAATTTAGCACCCATTTATGCACAAAATTCTGGAGAAGATAGGGATCAAAGGAAGATAATTTTGTAAGAGCCATTTATGATAGACCCATAGCCGACATTATGCTTAATGGAGAAAAGTTGAAAGCATTTCCACTGAATTCAGGAACAAGACAAGGTTGTCTACTTTTACCACTCTTATTCAATATAGCCCTTGAAACCCTAGCCAGAGCAATAAGATAAGAGAAAGAAATCAAAGGAATTTGAACAGGAAAAGAGGAAGTCAAGATTTCTCTATTTGCTGACGACAAGATCCTATACCTAGAAGACCCAATAAACTCGAACAGAAGACTCCTAGAGCTCATAAACAATTTCAGCAAAGTGGCTGGTGATAAGAATAATATTCATAAATCATTAGATCATTAGCTTTCCTATACTACATTAACAATTCCACTGAAGAAGAAATCAGGAAGTCTGTCCCATTCACAATCTCCTCAAAAAAAAAAAATCGGGGCATTAATCTAACAAAGGATATTAAGGACCTCCACAATGAAACTTATCAAACATTAAAAAAGAAATTGAGTAGTTGAAAAAGCATTCCATGTTCTTGGTTAGGCAGAATCAATATAATCAAAGTGGCCATTCTATCAAAAACCCTATACAGATTCAATGTGATCCCCATCAAGATACCAATGACATTCTTCACGGATATAGAAAAAGCAATTCTCAAATTTGTGTGGAATAACAGAAGACCCAGAACAGCCAAAACATTACTAAGCAAGAAAGAGAAAGCAGGAGGTATCACAATTCCTCACCTGAAATTATACTATAGGGCTATAGTAACAAAAACAGTGTGGTATTGGTATCAAAACAATTGAAGACCAATGAAACACAATAGAAAATACTGAGATGAACCTCCAAATCTTTAACCATCTGATATTTGATAAAGGGGGAAAAAACATAGCATTGAAGAAGGACAGCCTGTTAAACAAATGGTGCTGGACAAACTGGAATTGGAAATTTGTTTATAGCAGCTCAATTTACTATAGCTAAACTATGGAACCAACTCAGATGCCCCTCATTGAACGAGTAGATTCAAAAACTGTAGTACACACACACACACACACACACACACACACACACACACACACACAATGGCATTCTACTCTGTTATTAGAGAAAATTATATCATGGTGTTTGCAGTCAAATGGATTGAGATGGAAAAAAACTTATGCTGATTGAAATATCCCAAACTCAGAGACTCAAGGGCTGAATGTTTTCTCTCACATGTGGAAGCTAGAATATAATCGGAAACAGACTGATAGCTTGTTAAGCTAATAATGACCTCAACATGGGTGAATTTTTACACAAGCAGGGGTAACCTTGCCTATTATGTTGGGGGATAAAGGGAGGGTGGCAGGAAATGGGGAGGGAATAGGAGGGATATCAAGGCAGCTGGAGGGAGAGAGTATGGGGGTTATCAACCCAGTGGGGACCTTCCACTTCCATGAGAAGCCCAAGTAACACTGGTGTAAAGTAGAGGGAAACATGGGATTGCGGGGGGAACCAGATGGCATTCCATGGAATGAATGGTAACAGCCTCAGCTTGTGTCATTTTGCATGTGTTCATGATTGTATGGCAACGATTCCCTCCTAAATGTAAGACTATGTTACCATCTCAAACAAAACAAAACAAAACAAAACAAAACAAAACTAAACTAAACTAAACTAAAATAAAATAAAATAAATAAAATTGATTCTCTCTTGCAAAAAAATTAAAGATTGTGGGAATGATTCAGGAGAGAAAATAGTAAAAACATTTTGCCCATAACCATAACATATGCTAATTTAAGAGACTTTCAAGGCAAAAATATCTTGATTGACACAGGATAAAAATACAATCTCAGCATTTGGAGCTAAGAAGATGTGAGCCTATCAGTGGTGCTGAGTGGGAAGTGTGGTTTCTGGCATTCTGACCTTGATTTTGCCCTTCCATTGTTGTAGACTGGATGACATTTTGTTTTTCCATATCTCCATTTCCTTAACTGTATGATGGATTGAAATCACATTCCCCAGACTTTCATACCTCATACTAACACTTGAGGGGCCCTCCATAAGCCATCAACTTCTCCATATCAGTGTACAACCCAGAAGCAAGTCATGCAAACCTGTATTTTAATTCTCACTGTGTGAGCCAAGCACAGATCCCTGGCAGGGAAAGACGTCAAGGTCTTCTGTGCTCAACTGGGAAGCAGATTCTTTTTCTTTTCTTTTCTTTTATTTGATGAATATGGAGTTACAATTGAGGGGAAAACATTGTCAAACAATCAAGAACAAATATACATATATTTAGTTATCCAAGGCTAATGCCATGTCATGGATGCCCCACTTGGGTTCCCCATGTTGCTGTTTCCCCCAGAAGACCCCCTGAGTTAACTGGATATCTCATGGTGGTCAGAGATCTCCTTCTGAGATGATTCCCCCATATTCTCACCCTTCAGTCTCCTAGATATCCT